>JAHWFP010007852.1:0-30771 GCA_023313725.1 Lithobius niger | reverse complement strand
GGGGGGGGGGGAGAATTCGTATATTTAAAAAAGATGTCTGTTAATAAGTTTGGACAATTGTTGAAAAGGATGAGAGAGGAAGTGGGTGAAGTTGTGGGAGTTGGTCCGAGGGGACAGCCTGGACTAGGGTATGTGCTAACCCCTGAAAACAACCACGATATGGAAAGTAAACGTTTAACCAAAGTTGGAGCTGCTATCGAACCTGAAAATGCAGTAAATTATTCTCAGATCGGTGCTCTGGCAACTGATATTCAGAAACTTAAAACCGACTTGCCCCCTGCCATTACTCGTCTCACAGACGAGTTGGCTTACGCATTTATAGTATGGAAAAAAATACATTGTACACAGATGAGGTTGACGGGAATTTCTGCACGAGGAAGAATCAAATTAAGGACATTGCTTTTCGAAAGTATACGTTGGCAGAAATTGCTTATTACAGGACGACCAGAAAGTGTTCTCCAATGCAAGCCACAAGTAGATACTACTTTGGCGTATTGATGCTGTTACTAAGGTATTCATAAAAAACAATTACTTGTTACAAGACGAACAGAAAGAGCACTTTAATGCCACGAACAAACAGTTTAGAAACCTAAGCAAATCAACTTTGCCGAGTGACGCGGCTACGAAGAAATTTGTGCATGAAAACAGTTTCATGCTGATCAGTTTCAGCATGAAAAGCCATTTGTAAAAAGCGAGCAATTGGTTCGTTAAGTCCGATCCTCTCTCGAGCTTCGTGTGTACAAGTTCAGGTTTAATAATTCATAAAGCAATTTTCTACTGCAGCGATTCGAGTGTAGCGCTAGTTGCTAAATGTAAAACAGGTATGAGAGCCCTTTACATTACTAAACTATAGGACGAGCTTTCGGCAGCTACCGTTTTCTAGATTCCTTACGTAATATCCTTACCCAGAATACGTTTATTTCCAGCTAAATTTGCACCTAACTTTTCATTAGATGACTCGTCTCATCCTATCTAAAACAGCTTTGTAATTAAGTGCCTTAGAGAAGGTACTTAGGAAAAATAAGCAAAAGTGACCGCACCAAATCTGTTCAGAGTTTTGTATGCATTTGTAATTGTATTTTATTCCCGGTCCCAAGTTGTTAACCACAGACCGGGGAGGACCCATGTTGCCAAAACTAAAGAAATAACAAGGTTCTTCCGAAATGGTGATATAAGCTACCCAATGACTTCCGTCTCCATCTTGGAAATCTTCCAAGTTTACTATTCCGATTTCACCAGTAGGCCAAAGTTTTAAGGGAAGCGTGTCTTTACTAAAAGTACCTCTAATTTTTTGAATTTTCATTACTCTAGCCGACCCGTTTATAGGTTTGTTTAAAAGTTTGCTAAAGGTTTATTAGAGTCTATTAAACCTTGGGTAGCCTTAAGTAAAGACCTCTGCCATGGGGCAATTTTTTTTGCTTCTTTTTTTGCCTAATTTTTTTTCTTCGAACCTGAACCTTCCACTTGCTTGTAATGTCGCACTAGTTCAGCCAGCATTTTTGCATCGTTTTGTGCCTTTTTTACGGCAGATACCACCCCTGCAGTTCTACCCGCCAATAATCAGTCCTAACAGTGCCAGTGGCAAAAAGCCGCATTTTTTTTTTGTGATCTTGTTTTGAGCGCGATATCTTTTTTATTATTATCGTTATTATTTAATAAACAACTTCGACTTTGCCTCTATCCAACTTTAGATTTTCCTGTCCCCAATGAGCAGAGCGTGACAGGTAGTATTAGCTGGTACTGCGGCCCTAAACTTCAGTTTGAATTGTACATCCACGATTCCCTATTTAAGTTTCTTGGACTGTTTGGAGCAATCCAACACCACGAGAAGATAAGCTTTCTTGAACTGAAGCAAGTAGAAACTCAAGTCGTTGGTGTCGTAGCACAACTGCCTAAATTGCTGCGCCATTCTGTACAAGCCGACATACTCTCCAGTAGCATAATTAGTATTCAAATCGAGAAACGGATATCTCTCAGAGTCACGTGAGCGTCTTGCAGACTGCATTGATCGAACACGCCAGGGTTTTTAACTAAAGAGTCCTGCCTGTTAGTTTGAAAAGGTAGAACTATCCACCTAGGTTTTTCAACAGCGGAAGTAGTCACACTCGTCAGGTGAAGCTGGTATGTTGAGGGAGCACGCAGCTATCGTAATGCCAGTGCCTAAATCCTAAACCCAGGGTCGTTCGTTGGTCAATGAGATTGTAAAGTTAAAATTTCTGCTCATCCAAGGCAGTGACATGTGGAACCATTCAGCTGATGCTACCATTGCCATTGGCCGCTGCAGCTGCTTTGAAGATGGCGTTCGTGTCGCTCGCTCTCATAAGTGTGGGCACGTGATTAGTTACGTAGATTAGCTCATCGTAATTTTTGAAAAATCCCGTGACATATCTCAACGATGATGGATGCGTGCCGCTGTTTGTATCCCAAGTTGATGGTTAGTTCAGCATCGACTGATGCAGCATTATCCAATGCCCAGCACTGGCCCAGCAGAGCAGGTTGCACGGCCGAACGGTAGGTAAGCAATCCCTTCATCAAACTACCAAACCCGGGGTAATTTGACTCGTCTACTTGTGTATCACCTAGATGGTATTTGATATTAGAAAACAGGAACATGGGAGCATTATTAATCAACGCGGCTATGTCAGCATCGGCAAAAGAGGAGTCATCGTCCTTCAGTAACCTCCCTTTAATCAGGAGGTAACTGTTGGCAACGTGCAGAAATAAATCTTTGTTTTCTATGTGTATGCAGATTTCCGAATATACGTTGTTGAGATTGGTGCTGACAATAGGATTGTATTCGTGGTAGGTGTAAGACTCGACCGATGAATCATACATCAAAGTTTCGTTGTTTTTTAAGTAGCCTCATCATCTGCTATGCTCATTTTCTGGGTGTTGTTAGGAATTTGATGAAAGCTTTGTTTCTTGGAGTCAAACCATTTTTTTTTTATTATTAGAGTTAAAATTAAGAAAGAGTCCTTTCCCTTTTTTTCCAAACACGAGCATTTTATCCTTTTTTATATTTATTTGTAGATCTCAAATGAAGTCGCACCGTGAGTGTCTCACCATTTAAAATCCAATGGCTCGTTGGTCTGAGACATGAGCCAAACTTTTATACTTCTGATTAACTTTGTAGTAACTGGGAGGTAAATTAAATTATGCGGGGACTCTATGATTTTGAAACCTGGCGGTGAATTGGGATAAAAGGGTGTTACTATTTAGGTATGAATTTCCGATGATATCCACGTGTACGAAAATTGTGTTGATGCTCGTAATATTGACTGTATTTTGACTTTCTCGACTTCTCACGTAGTTGCCCAAGTCAAACCCCAAAACTGGAGCCAAACTCTTGTCACCCGAAAAAGATATTCCGTAATTCGGATCGGTAATTATCAAGTTGGTTCTTAAAGTGTTTAGATTCGGAAGAATCGTAATAACATCCTTGCTGTGCCCATTCGCATGTATCGCTGACTTGAGAAATTTATTCAAATCCTCGATTTTGTAAGCACCGGGACTTACTATCACTTTGTGCCATGAAGCGCCAGCATCTGTAGTGTACTGAATTTTGTTATTTCTCGAGGTGATGTTGTGAATGCTGTTATTAGTATCTAAATTAAGCAGAGCCAATTCGTAATTTTTTCAGAGTCCAAATGAATGGGTGTGTTTCGATTAATTTTCAAGTCGGAGTCTTTGCCGGTGGGAATAATCGAACAGGAATTCATGGTGTCTTTTTTTTAAAGAGGTGAAAAAAATTGTACTATAGTAAAAAAGAGCAACCGTAAAGATGAAATATTGCGTCAAATGTAAACGTTCGACTCCTAACCAGTCGAAGGACCCAGATTCTATAAATTCACAAAACAACAGACCGATAGAGATTGTGTTTTGCGATGTATGAAGCACAAAAAAAGTTTACTTCTTCAAAGTGGAGAAATGACCCGTGAAGAAAATCATAGATAACTTGTCCGTTGAAATACATTTGCCGAGGAATCAATACTGCGGTCCTGGAACTCAGCTGAAGAATCGACTGGCACGAGGAGATCCTGGAATAAATAAACTAGATGAAGCTTGCAAAGAAAACGATATAGCTTACGCCGAGAGCTCACACTTAAAAGATCGCCACGCCGCCGATGAAGTTATAATTTCAAAAGCTCAAATTGTGAGACAGGATCCATCTCTGGCATGGAGGGAAAAACTAGCTTCTTCCATCGTTAAAAAAATCATAAAAACAAAACTCAAGTTTGGTATCGGAAATAACGAAATGGATCAACTCAAAAATGAACTTTACAAGTCAATGTGGAAAAATTTTCCAAGACGGAAGGTGATTGTACTGGGCCTAAACAATCTATGTCAGGCTGATTTGGTGGAGATGATACTATACGCTAAGCTAAATAAAGGATTTAACTACCTACTGACTTGCATTAACGTCATGTCCAAGTTTGCTTGAGCCATTCCTCTTAAATCTAAAGCCGGTCTAGATGTTACCGAAGCTTTCAAGAAAATACTCTCAGGAGCGACCGCCCCTAAAAATTTACAAGTCGATTTAGGTAGTGAGTTCTACAATAAAGACGTCAAAGCGCTACTTAGGCGCCATAACATCAACATGTACTCTATGTACTCTGAGAAGAAAGCGAGCGTGGTTGAAGTTTCAACAGAACGCTAAAAACTCGAATGTGGAAAAAATCCACCAGGCAGGGAAATTACAAGTGAATACACATTATCGACGAGTTGGTTTCACATTACAATGACATGGTTCATTCCATCACAAAACTAAAACCTAGGGAAGTAACCAGATGTCATGAACCGCTGCTGAGACGAACTAGCCCTAAACAACTGCTGAATAAACCCAAGTTAGCCGTAGGAAATAAAGTCAGGATTTCTAAGTTAAAAAAATTTTCGACAAAGGATATTTGCACAATTTTACCAATGAAGTTTTCACGATCCGTAAAGTGCAAAAAACCCAACCAGTTACGTATCTTTTAAGGACCGGTGCTCGGAGGTTTCTACGAACAGGAAATTAAAAAAATCCGATTTCCAGATTTATTTCTGGTGGAGCAAGAATTACGTAAAGATAAGGAAAAAGATGGAAAAATGCTTCATTTCGTTAAATGGTAGGGCTATGACTCCAAGAATAACAACTGGACAAATAAAATAGATAGTTTAAGCTGAATTCACGTGCCCATAAGCTAGAGTACTGACTGCATCGTCACAGACCCATCTCTTGTCGTCGTAGGGACTGAAAGCCAACTTGTTTTTAGTCACGGTTTTTAGTTCGTGTGCCTCCAAACGAATGTAAGACCCCAGAGTTCTCATGACACTATTATTAAATAGCAGATTCTTGTACGTTTCGTGCACTACTTGTGCTGTTTTCTTAATGCCTTTGCAAGCCATTTTGTTCTTCCCATCCGATTGTAAAATGCTGTAGAGCTTAGACTTTAACCCTACAAACTCGGAAATAGGTCACCCCGCACACTCGTCTTTCAAATTCCACAATACTTTTTTGTTGACGTTGGAATGTAAGAAATGATCTTTTGGGTAGTCGGATGTGTCGAACGACACATCTTCTTCCGTATCTTTGTAAATATCGTCCGTTTCTATCGAATAACATAAACTATCTGTGTCCATGACTAGGAGATGGGTCGTTTTTTGTCATGTGGTCGTAGTGAAACCGGTAGACTAATAACTTTGACAGTTCCAAGATGCTAAACCCAACCCCGATGGGCTTGTTCAAGATGTTTTCTGGCGTCTTTGTAAAAATTACCGAATCCTCGTTTAGAGAAGTGAAACTCGTGGTGTGGGGGTGAGAAGCGTACTTGATGGCTTTCTCTTTCGTCGTCGATATCAAGACGTTGTTTCTCTTATGTTTGTTCTCTTTTGTCTTGCCGAAAAACGAATTATTTTGCAGTTTGTAGCCCCTTGACGTTTCTCATTATTAAACTCTATGTAAGGTTTCAGTCAAGGCGCTTGCCTAAAACTGATCACTCTGTGTATTTTCTTGAGGACCATGCTGAGGAAAAGGTAGTATTTCACATTCCTATAGTGCACCACGTACAGTCAGAGGCATTTCCAATGTCACATTCGCTGCCCAATGCTTCCCTGCTTGGACAGGCTTCCCTGCTCGTCAGGTTGTTCCATGGCAACGAAGTAGGAGGGGAGAGCTGCAGTGCGGAGTGTTAGTTTTGGCATAGTATTTACGTTAGTTGTTCCCTGTTATGATACAACGTGACTGGCTAGCGGGAACGTGCAAGAACTTATTCTTGGGGTCCTTAAGACCTTAATAATCTTTTTTTTTTAAATATTAGTCGCATTATTAGTTTCACGCTCAGAGGAATTTTTTTTACCCATAGATAGTAGAGGCAAGGCCCATTGCCAGGTGAGGCACAGGACATTTGACCTATTTGCTTCCTCCTATCCAGTGGTGTAATGACAAACAAAATAGTGCTGGATCTATGATTAGTATTACTAAATAAAAGGGGGATGGGACAGCTCCCAAGCAACAAACCATATGCTATTTTTAAAATTTTGAACTCCTACATAGAGTGTTGAGCATGAAGTTAATGGATTTTATTTCCAACCCCGCCAGACTATGTTTGCATTATACCGATTTAAGTCGGAAGGTAATACGCTTAAATGTGATTGCTGCCGTTTTACTGATTGTTGGCTTCCCAGTATAACAGCTTTGCTACATTCAGCCAAGCCTATTTTCTTGGGGTGCGAAAAAGAGAAAGATATAAAGTTACTAAAGAGCAAATGGTGAATGTGTCAGTAGTTTTCGTGACAGTATAGATTCTGTAGCAATTTTGAAAAAAAAAATGAATAAATACAAAAACAAAATACAGCATGAACATGCTCCTGTCTAGAATATGTATCAGAGTGGCGCTCCTGCATAACTGCACCACTGTTTATTGCGGCCCAGCTGGTTGGCTAGCCGTGCAGTGGGCACATGTTTCAAAGAATTGCATATTTTGCTTTCTAACCGCTCTAACTATGCAATAGGAAGCCAAGAGCCAAGAGCCAATGATGGCTCCGGTCGGGAGAAAATGAATTATCAATAACAATTAAATTAAATATAAATTTTCATTGATAGTTCATGACAGGAGCCCTATTCATCGTGCTCAACTAGAGACCAGTTGGTCTGAACAATACCATGACATTCGTGTTATGAACTGGCCAGCAAAAAGAGCCGACCTCAACCCCACACAAAGGATTTGGGAACTATTGAAGCAGAAAGTTACACGACATCTCCTTCACGTGCGTACAGGGAACGATTTGCGGGAAAAATGTGCAGTTGATTGAGAACAATAAAACAGGACCATCATACTGCATCATCGTATTGTTTGACTCAATGTCATGAAGGATTCAAGCCGAGGTCCATGCCAAAGATGACTGGTCGAAATAAACTCTTTTTAAAATAACATTTTTTTAACTGAAAAAAAACTGCTGCACTTTTAGTCATACTTAGAAGCCAATCACTGATTCCGTCGTGAAAAATTGAATTGCTAATAAAAAAATTACAATTGGCAAGATACAATTACTTGAAACATGTTCACAGCCAGCCATCAGAGCTGCAGTAAGCAGTGATTTAATCCTGCAGGCGCAGACAGTAGCAGCACTCTGACACTTATTCTTGAAAGGCAGTAGTGACGCCAGAATAAACTGGCTGTAGGGGGGGGGGCATTTCGACTCGTGACGTGGGATGCTGTATTACCAGCTATATTGAGCAAATCAGAAGCAATACGACTGCCATAGACCCCCCATCCAACACTAATCCTAACTGCCACCTTTCTTTTAATCAGCTTGGTATTAAAGTTTAATATTTGATTCTGATATACTATTTTCAGTTTTATTATTATAAACAACTTTATTAATACAAACAACCTTGGATTTGTATTTTTTATACTTGCAAGTTTTCCCTTTCTATTCAAATCTTGAGTAACAGGAAGATGTTATTGTATTATTTTTTTTTATCTCTACACCACTAGTAAGGAGAGGTGGGAAGAAAAGGGGCCAAAATTGTTCCGGGCCTCACCTGGCTAGGGTCTCACTCCTATTAGGGTTAAAAAAAGGAAATCCTTCAACCATGATGTGGTTCATCCCCCCCCCCCACAATAGTTTTACTAGTCTAGTATGAAAAAAAATTCAAATTATTAAGGGCTTTTCAGTCTCCCCCACCTCCCATTATGAATTTACTACCTGGCGAAGGGGACCTCAATTTAAAACTTGTCGCTGGCCCGGGGAACTACAAACGAATAATATGCCAACACTCAACGCTCCGCTCTGCAGCTCTCCCCTCCATGTTGACATGAAATAACCTGACGAGCAGGGAAGCTTGACCAAGCAGGGAAGCATCGGGCAGCGAATGTGACATTGGAAATGCCTCTGAATGTACTTTTTCTTTGAGAAAAGGTTAGTGGTTAGCTTTAGGCCTTCGCTGTACGTTAACTGCAAGTCCTCGATTGCCCGATGGTTGAAAGGAGAAAGTATAGACTTTGTGATTTTCATGTGCTCGGGGGCTAGCGGGAAAGCATTGTGTGATGCATGAAGCATTTCCGGGTATTCCAAGTTCAATTCTAATGTCCAGCCCGTATCACTCTCGTCTCCCTAATTGGTGAGATTTATATCCTCGAGCTGGTCTTCTGGCACCCATTCGTACTCTCCGGTTGGTAGATACTCACACATAATACAACCATAAAAATTGTTGAAGTTCAAAAATATGATGTAAGAATTCTTTTTATCAGGTTCGAAGGTAGATGGTATATGCGGGTTGTTGGTTTTAGCATATCTTCTAGCTATAAACGAGACACAGCCTCTTATACCCTTTTCCACCATAGGATGCATGTCAATGTTAGTGAAGAGATACAAAGACACTCCCGCCCTCTTGAGCACCGCATCCCAAGATAGGGAGGGTGTAGAAATGTAATGGGAGGGGTCCAACCGGTAACTAGCCAAACTCGTCGCGCTAAAGTTTTCAAAGACATCAGCTAAAAGCCCCACATCCGTCCACAAATACAGGTCGTTGTAATCTCCAAACGTTTTGCATTTGCCTAAATCCCAAATCTCCATCGCGTGTTGATAAGATTAGGAGCAAATCGATCCTTTCAACAACGAGGCAAATGCCGAAATGGGAGGTAAGCACCTCTCTTCAACACTTCCACATTTGTCAGGTATTCATAGGGAAATACACCTTCTCACCTAAGGCCTCGTACGAGCTCCATCGATTCACATTCGAAAAGCTTGTCCATGATGCTGAAGCTATTTAAGTTTGAAGCTAGAGTTTCCAATGATGCCGTCATAAACACTAGACTATCTATGAAAGCAAAACTGTCCAATCTCATGATGCTGATTCTTTCCTTGTTCTTAGCGATGATCCTGACATTATGCAGAGCCTTCAAATCTTTAAACGAATTCAAAGCCTTCACGACGAAATGACTGTCGTATTTTTCGAAATTATGCATAACAACTGCTATGTTTTTTTCAAAGTGTAAGAAAAGGTTCACTTTCACTTGCTGTATGTGGCTTCTCTAATATTACCGGTGATGTGGTCGTGGACTCGTACTTTCGTAAACCCGTTAAATTTTTCTCGGGGAGGGGTAAAGGCTCCTTGTTTGCAGATATGGCACACTGCAGCTTCTTTGTATAGCAACCCCTGTTCCTTGGTTAAATGTTTCATTCGTTGCTTGTAGGAATCCACGTAAGCCACGATCTTTTTCTGCTCCTCTAATATAGATTCGAAGAAAACTTGTACGCAGTCTACTCCTCTGTACAACTTTTTGGAAAATACTCTACTTAAGTAGTCAACAATAACGTAGGCAAAACTGCAAGCTTGGTGTATGTGGTTAACTCTGGTGAATGTATCGTTTCCATCACAACTGGAGACTGGTTGGAGTGCCGCTTCAAAGTCTACGTAAGCTATGTACAACCTATTGAGTTTGTTCTTGAAATTCTTAAACCGGATAATGTCATTGTCGGGCAATGTGGTCTTTTGATACAGAACTCCCACGCAAGAAGGAAGGTGTTAGTTTTCATACCTGAAACGATTTTGAAAACCGTGTAAGCAATGCCTACAAAAGTACTTCAAGCGTTTGTCGAAGTCTTATCGTCACGTAGTGTCCGTTGAGAAGAAGCAAGTCGACGTGATGCTTACTTTCAACTAAGGAACTCACACGATAAACGTAAGGCTCGTCATCCTCGAAACCCAAAACAGATATCGAAATGTTGTTGGCTTTCTCCAACGCCGCGTTTTTGGATAAAGGAACGGGGTCCAACACACAACTAACTCGTGCGCACGAGACAGATAATGTTTCGTATCCCAATCATGTTGCTAAGATGGAACAGGGGGTATACTAGCCAACACGGACCTCAGAAAACATCTATCATCTTCACTACACACATTAACCAGTACATCGGGACCTAGTTTGAGGTTGTTGGGAAGTGCTATGTAACCTTTCCCAGCAAAAGTCTATAAATTCCAATGCATAGTTCGGTGCACACACATTGCTTGACAACTCATCCATTTCCTTCTACGGCAAACTGTCCAATACTAAGCAGAATCTTGTTCAACATTTCTGAAAGACCCTCATTGTTCCCCACTCTGGTAAGGTGGAGTTAAAATAAGCCTTAATAGTTTCCAAATTATCCGTCGCTTTTCCAAAGAGAATGCATAAACCAATTTGTGCTTTTATGTTTACCATATGACGTCGACATTGTTCTAAAAGATTCCAATATTTGTCCTCGCACTCTTCCTACAAAAGCAAAGGCTCGTAGTGCATTTCATCCTGTGTAAAATCCCGCTTGAAAGTTAAGAAGCATCTGTTGAAAGCATCGCGCACTAGATCAAATCCTTCTAAATCTAAACTGAAAGGCCTCACCTTGAGTTTGGTATCATCTGTCAATTCCGTCTTGTCTTTCAAATCGTGTATCATGTAGGACAAGGCCCAGTCGATTCTGGTATCCTCTATTATAGGTACGACTAAAGCTCTGACGTTGTTGACAACGTGGTTAAATTTCGTGGGTATTTGAGAAATTATTTCTTTCTACAACACAGGTTTGAGTTTGGGAAAACACAATTTACGTTTCTTTTTTGAAGACTCTCCAATTTCCATCGCACATTCTTTTACAGCCCCGCCACACTTGTACCGTTTATACGCAAGCTGATTAGAGTAAGTCACACCGCATGATTTGCAGCTACATTACCTTTTTCTTCGTGACGTCTTTCATATCTCCGTTTATACTTATTGTTCCTGAACGTCTTTTTGCAGTATTGACACAAGAAAATCTAATTGGCAGACATTGGAAGATCACGTTTTTTTTCTTCGTCAATCATCGTTGGTCCTTTTTTTTTTATCTTCCGAAATAATCTCTTCGTTCGTCGGAAGAGACGAATAGAAAATTCTAATATGAACCGTAACTCGTTCCAAATCGGGGAAAAACTTCCAACATGCTTCGCAGTAATATATATCACCAAACTTGATTTTTTCGGGCGTAATCATTTTCCCATCACATTGGTCATAGTGCGCCCATGAAGAAACGAGTCCTCTGCAATCGAGACAAGTAAAGTTTAAAACGCAGGGCTTCTGCAAATGACTTTCCTCTTCTTCTCGTGATAAAAACTCAACCTGTGCCTTTTATACCCACCGCATGTTCCCTGTATCAAATGGTCCACGTGCTAGAAAGTCACACCCCTCATCCGTAAAATAATATGCATAACTTGTGAAAAATACTCAACAAACAACAACACTTTAGAAAACAAAAAACTGCAGAATATTCAAATAGCATGGGTTTTCCTGATGAGTAACGCAACGAGAAAGTTTACACGCCGGAAAATTGCTCAACAAACAACAACACATTTGGAGCGGGCCAGTAGGGGTGACTGGGGGGGGGGGTGCTCAAATGGGCTTGCCTTCCTCCAAATCCCTTACTACTGAAGATTGCCGCAAGTTTGAGGATATGTTCGATACTTCCACGCTAGCATTCCCTACTAACATCGCCGAAATCGACAGGTTTGTAAAGGCGAACGATCCATCGATCAACATCATTGGGTATAGCCACGAAGAGGAGTTACACCCGCTTCACATCTCTAAAAACTTGGACGGACTACCGATTGACCTTCTCTATCTGTATGACAATGGTAACGATGATTCGGAAACCTTAAACACCCATTACTGTGCAATTACCGATGCAGCTGCTTTTCTACGCTATGGAGGTTTGGGATCTCACTCCAAGTTCTAATGTAGGAACTGCTTCGTCGGTTTCGAGAAGAGAATAGATGCACCTGGCCCATACGAAATAATGAGTCAAAATCAACTCAATACAATCTCTTAGATTCAAGAAACCAGGAGAAAACTCTCTCAAGTTCAAGCACTTTAGCCGTTAAAACCCCTTCCCTCACATCTTGTATTCAGATTTGGAATGCCTCCTTCGGTCCAAATGGTTCAAACCAATGCTTTAACGAGTTCAACCACTGAAATCCATCAACACAAGTGGGACACAACAAGAAGAATATACGTCACAAGTACCACTTGGAAGAAGACATGGTCGACATATTTTATAAATGTATGGAAGAAGAAGCTTGATATTACGTGAACCTGCTGAGAAATGCAAAATCTCTCCACCTTACCCCATCCGAAGAAACCGATTTCAAGAATGCCCTCGTTTGTCATTATTGCAGGAAAAAATCCTTCAAAAAGTGTTATCAGAATATAAATATCGACGGGAATCTAAAATACGGCTTGTCGACAATGAAGTGAGGGATCATTGCCACATCAGTGGGAAATACAGAGGAGCTGCTCATTAAGGTTGTTCATAAAAATATTTAGAAAATGTTTGCGCCAGGGGTCCTATTTTACTTCTATGGGGTACAGGACACTATGTACAAAATGTGGGTCAAATTGCTTGTTATCTTGGCCTTGCTCCTTCAAATTGTATGTTTAGACTCCTCGGTGTTCGAAAATATAGTAAGAAACTTACTATTTAAACCCATTAATATTGGGTAAAGCTTTATTAATCAAGAACAAAAGTGAAACACAATTTAGAGATTGCTATTCTGTGCCAAATACATTAAATAGAAATTTATTTAAGTCATATCACATCCAATTTAATACATTCTAAATGCACCTACATTATTAACCAAATAAGAACTGTATACTACAGTGTAACCCAAAATTTAGTTGGAAAACTCAATTTTTGTCAACATTTTTGCCTATAGGTTACAGGCCCGGGGTTCAGTGTAAAAGTAGGTCACACCTTATCAGTGCAACAATCAGTTTCCTAATGGGACTACCCCATTATTTCCACTTTCTAGGGGTAACAGTAAAACAAAGAAGTTGTTACCAGGAAAAAATAAAGCTACCTTAACTTTAGCAACTGACCTTTAAGTCACTCTGTTTTTATTTGGCATGCTGCAGTTGCATTGGCTAGTTGTGCTGTTCTGTTTTGTGTGAACTGTTGGATATGTTGGTATTAGTGTTTATTAGATTCGCTGCAATAGCTACATTTACTACATATCATTTGCCATTCGGGCAGTCTACTGATCTACCTGTGAATATGCTTCCAACTTAATCTGACATTGCAAAGTGCTTCATGTATGAAAAGCAAAAGTCGACGATTGCGAACAATGCCAAAAGAAAACCGGAAAACTCCATTATTGCTGGCCTTATTGTCACGAAAGTTGAGAATATTTATAAACTAGCAACCATCCCAACTGTTTGCAAAGACACGATTAAAGACCAAATTCTAAAAGTCTATGAAAAGCGACTATGTATTCAAAAAATACCAGCTTCAAGGTGGTACAAGAACCCAAATTCAAATGACCTTAGCAGCTTCTTTACTAAAATGACAAAAAAAAACTTTCTGAAGAGTAAGTTCATGTCTATATGAAGTCGTTGACAAAGTGAACATGCCAAAGATCGAGAGGGAATTCCTTGATGATCAACGATCAGCTTGACGAATGACCATAAGCAGCATGGCAGGAAAGTAGACCACCCGGAAACAATGTGTCAGGGAATCCATTAAGAAAGCTGAAGCTATCAGGATTGCTCGTGAAAAAGAATAATTTGAATCTTGGGTTAAATATGGTGCCACTGGAAATGAAAATACTGAAGATCATGATGGACGTCATTTATTTTCTAACTCAAGTGACTCTGAATTTGAGACTGATCCACAGCAACATACTTCAAAAAGTGTTACCGTTACAACTCCTCAAAGAAATGTGGAAGAGATCTTCATCAGATCGCTGAAGCAAAGGTATGAAGTGCAGTGTCTGATAGAGCCATTGCTTCCATTGTTAATGCTACTGTTCGAGGGTATAATAAACAAGAAGTAATTGACAAATCGAATGTTCGTAGGTTAACAAATGAGAAAATGGAAGAAGTGAACAGAGCTCCTACTGTTTTTGGTGGAGAATTATGTTACGATGGCCAGAAAGACTTGACATTATTGCAAGAAAAAGTGGATGGTAAATTTTACAAATAAAATAAAACTGAAGAACACATCTCAATTGTTACTTTTCCAGATGGTAAATTTCTTGGTCATGTCTGTCCAGTTGATGGCAAAGTTGTATTTGCAGCAAATGCTCTCATTATGTTTCTTCAAGAAAAGATCATTATGGAGCAATTGAAGTTCAAGCATATGATGGTGCAAACACAAATGTAGAAGCAGAAGGTGGAGTGAACATATAATTGAGACAACTCTTGGGCCAGCTTTGCATTGGAATATTTGTTTATTACGTGCTAATGAGTTACCACTTAAGACATCTAATCACTAAACTTGATAGTCCTACTTCAGGTGCTAACACGTTTTCCGGTCCTATTCGGAAAATTATTACCAGGTGTCGTGAAGTTCCCTATTATTAAATACAAGCATTTTTCTCGTCCAGAGCCTTTAATGGAAAGACCAGAAAAGGTTTGGAAAGATCCTTCAACATATCAAAAATATATGTACAAGATTACATCTGCTCTCAGATCTGGAAAGTTTGGTAAAGATTTGGAACGACTGAAAATTGGCCCATATAGTCACAGCAGGTGGCTCACAACTGCATGCCGTATTTGTCGACACTATGCAGCTACAATGAATCCAATCAGTGTCCTAACTACCTTAACAGCAAACACTGTGAATGTGTACTCACTAATGTGGTTCACGGTAAAGTATCAAGAAGCGGTAATTGATGGCCCTCAAAATTTGTTCTTCTTAATAAAGAGAAGTGAGTTGATGGAAGTAGAACATGCAAAGAAAATTGTACAGAACTGCATTCAGTGAAATGCTTTTTTTCTCACCTTGAAAACATACTCCTTTCTCAACTATCCTCTTCCCAGAAAGCAGATCGTGCTGATGCAGTCCAAACAATCATTGCAGCTAGAGCAAAAAATAAACAATTAGCACCTCTTGTACGTCTGTTCAGGGTACCGACCTTTGATTTAAAAACCAGTAAGTGGCCATTGATGAATAGGTGGAGTACAACTGATGTGCATGAACCTCCCTTAATTAGCAATATGCTAGACAGAGAGCTCTTGGAGCTAGGCAGAAAGCTCTTGGCACTTGAATATGCCTAAATTCAAGTGCCACACACAAATGGCTGAACATGCAGTGAAAGAAGTCACAAGAGCATCACAGAAGGTGATTGGATTAAAAAGACTAGACGCTATGATTAAGACTGCAATGGAAAACCGAGTAAAATACCCAAAACAGGAAGAAAAAGGATTTTCTACTTAAATAGATCACAAGCATGGTTGTTAACTGTAAGAAAGTGTCTCACAAATGGACATTTGTAAGGAAAAACATTAAATTGTTGCGGAATAAAGCTTTACCAAATATTAATGGCATTAAATAATTCATTTCTTAATATATTTTCGAACACTGAGGAGTCTAAAATATCAATTTGAAGGAGCAGAGCCAAGATACTGCATCAGCCAATTTGCCTCAAATTCTTTACGCGCTATCCTGCAACCCATAGAGTAAAATACGACCCTTGGAACAAACATTTTCGAAAATTTTTTTATGAACCACCTTGCTGCTCATCCAAGCTGTAACCTAACCGCTCAAGAAAGAAAAACAATTCGCGTCGTGTTCCACGGCCTGGAAGGGTATGACATGCACCTTCTGGTACCCGCAGTCCACAAGTTTCCGGACAAAGTAAATGTTATCGCCCGCAACACCGAGAGGTTTCAGACCATAATAATTAGGGATCAAGTCAGCAAGAGAAACCTTTGCTGCATAGATAGTGTTAACTTCTTAAATGCTTCTCTAGTGGCTTTCCCCATCCTTGAGGCAGCATTAAACTATGGATTAAAATCCATGTGTTCTATGGAGGAAACCACCCTTGAAAAGGTGCTGAACCTGGTAACGCAGAAGGGCGTTTACCAGTACGAATTTATAAGCAACATGTTCGTATTCGATGAGGAAACCGTCAAGACACGCGTTCTACTCCTGGTTGAAAGACGGGATGTTAATGGGAGACGAGTATGTATTGGTACTTAACCTCTGGCTGAGAATGAAATCGAAGGTATACCGAACCTACCACGAGATATACCAAATTACCTTGTTTTTCTGCTCGCCGATGTCTTTCAAAATTTCCGAAAATTTTGCCTCGAAAACAACAAACTGGACCCATGCTACCACTTCCCCATTCCAGGATTTAGCTGGGCAGCTCTACTTAGGATGCAGGAGCCCGAATTGGAGCTATTCATAATGCCGGGAAGCACAATCTTATTTCATCCGGCACCACAGGCGAAGTTTCGTTTGTGGCAAAGAGGCATTCGAAAGCCAATAACAAATGCCTGCCTCTTTACGTCCCCAGCAAACCCTTCCTATACCTAATGGACTGGAATATGAACAACCTTTCCTGTTTGGCGATGTGCACTCATCTCCCCTACAACAAGTTCCGCTACCTAACCAGGGAGGAGATTAGTACTTTGGACGTAGACACCATACCGGACATTGCCGATGTAGGTTACATACTAGAAGTGGCCCTTGAGTACCCCAAAGAGTTTCACAACGTCCACAACGATTATCCACTAGCCCCGGAGAAGATCGTTATAGGAAAGGAGCTGATTACCCCTATTCTCTGAATCTGGCGGTAGATTTAAGCCACAAGATCAAGTCGTCTTCCATCACCAAACTAGTCCCGAACTTTCTGCACGATAAGAGGCACATCCTTCACTACAGGAACTTGAAATTCTACCGCTGGCACGGACTAGTACTACGCTGTATCCAAATAATCTTAGTTTTTAACCAAAGATCGTGGATGAAATCTTACATCGAGTTCAACACCGCACAAAGGTACTACTTAAAATTGCTGAATAATTCAGTTTTTGGAAAACCATGGAGAATATGCAAAGTCGCCTCGACGTGAAGCTGTGTACCGACGAGAAAATGGCGCTGAAATACTCCTCCCAACCGCATGCCGAATCCTTTCAAGATCCTAAACGTAAACCTGGTGCAACTTAACCGCCGCGTTCGTAACACGCTGTGCAGTCTTCCGACCTATATGAGGCGCCGTTTGGGACACAATTAAGTTACCTAAAATATATATAATATGGCGAATATATAAAATATTTTGCGAATATATATAATATTTTGTCAAATATATAAATATTTTAACATATATAAAATTATGTTCCATATATAAAATATTTTCCATATTATAAAATATTTTTCATATATAAATTTTATTCCATATATAAATTATTTTCCATACATAAAATATTTTCCATATATATATAAAATATTTTCCATAAATTAAATACTTTCCATATATAAAATGTTTTCCATATATAAATTGTTTTCCATATATAAAATTTTTTTATATATATAAAATGTTTTCCATATATGCAATTTTTTCCATATATGCAATTTTTTCCATATATGCAATTTTCTCCATATATATGAAGTTTCCTCGTGCAATCCTCATATATAAAGTTTTTGTGCGCATCAATCTGCGCAGGTCTCCACCAAAGGTGAGCAACTTCGTCTACCGGCAGACAGTGCAACTATGGCCTTGCGCGTAGTGGCGTGGCGTGCTAGCTCCTGTTGCCTATTAACGTAACAGGACAGAACAGAACGCAATTCATTTGCAAGTAGGCTTCAAATTTAAAGAAGTTTTGAAAAAAAGCGTAAAATAAAAACGTACGTTGAAATATTGTGTTAGTATGCTTACACCATGACAGAAAAAAGTAGGAATTAATTACATCTGTGCTGCAAAATGAAATTTCGTAGCACAGTATCCTTTCTACGATAATTACTTCTTTCTGCCATGGCGTTAAGCTTACTTTTGATACTAAGGCACCATTTAAATTCACGTTTTTATATTTAAGAGTTTCTTTCAAAACAGCTTTAAAATTGATGCTTATTGCAGGTAAGCTGCCTTCTGTTTGCGGGCAGTAGGAGCTAAATTGCCACGCCTAATGATGATCATGATGATCATGTTGATGCAGGACCAGAGCTGCCTGCCAGTGAATCATGGTTATGGAAAAATAAATCAGTTAACGGTTGAAAACGTTGATCAAAGCTATATAATTCAGAAAAAAAGATTCTTTGAAAACTGAGATATTAGCAGTTTTCGTTTTTTCCTTATGATACCGATGATCCTTTGTTTATTACTGCCGTCACTAACTCAGAAGCTATTGACGACTCTGCGCAGAGTCGCATGGATTCAAAAGTTAGAAGCGATTGCGGTTGCAAGCGAATAGCAAATCAATAAATTCTACACAAATAAATGTCATGAATGTCTACGCATTCAGCGAACAACTGTAATAATTTGCTAGTTTATCACTGCATGCGTTACATGCATATCCAAGACACACAGAATATTTAAATCAGAAACAAGTTGTACCGTAATCATATGCAACGATGTGTTGTAGCACAAGTACCACTGTACCAGAAGTTCCGTACCCTCGTGCCTAAAAGCTCTTAAAAATAGCCGTTACGTTTTGTTGGCCGTCTGCGACAGATTCACCTCGCAAGGGGTTCGTGACTCGCATTATGAGGTGTTTTCAAAAAGTATTTGACGTTGTATCTTATATTTTGTGTCGAAAGCGAAATGGACGTGATGAAAGCGATCAAGTCGAGACTAGGGCCCCTGGTCCTGCATCATCATGGTCAACGTTAAGCCTGGAAATTTAGCTCCTACTGCCCGCAAACAGAAGGCAGCTTACCTGCAATAAGCATCACTTTTAAAGCTGTTTTGAAAGAAACTCTTAAATATAAAAACGTGAATTTAAATGGTGCCTTAGTATTAAAAGTAAGCTTAACGCCATGGCAGAAAGAAGTAATTATTGTAGAAATGATACTGTGCTACGAAATTTCATTTTTATAGCACAGATGTAATTAATTCCTACTTTTTTCTGTCATGGTGTAAGCATACTAACACAATATTTAACCGTACATTTTTATTTTACGCTTTTTATCAAAACTGCTTTAAATTTGAAGCCTACTTGCAAATGAATTGCGTTCTGACTGTCCTGTTACGTTAATAGGCAACAGGAGCTAACGTGCCACGCCACTACGAAATGGCCATAGTTGCACCATCTGCCGGTAGATGGAGTTGCTCACCTTGGGCGGAGACCTGCGCAGATTGATGCGCACAAAAACTTTATATATGAGGATTGCACGAGGAAATTTCATATATATGGAAAAAATTGCATATATGGAAAACATTTTATATATGGAAAAAATTATATATATGGAAAAAATTTTGTATATGGAAAACATTTTATATATGAAAATGTTTTGTGTATGGAAAGTATTTAATTTATGGAAAATATTTTATATATATATGGAAAGTATTTTATGTATGGAAAATAATTTATATATGGAATAAAATTTATATATGGAAAATATTTTATATATGGAAAATATTTTATATATGGAACATAATTTTATATATGTTAAAATATTTATATATTTGACAAAATATTACATGTATGCGCAAAATATTTTATATATTCGCTATATTATATATATTTTAGGTAACTTAATTATGTCCCAAACGGCGCCTCGTAGACCTACTCCGGATTTACCATACTGTAACTCTCTAAACTCTTCATGTTCAAATTCCATTCCGAGTATATTCGGCCAGAGTATGAAGACCGTGCCAAACTCATTTTCACCGACATAAACAGCCTCTGCTATGAAATCGAAACGGAGGACATTTATCAAGACATGCTCGCTAACAAAGACCGTTTCGACACGAGCAACTACCCGTCATATCATCCCCTTTTCTCCAGCATGAACAAACAAGTATGAAGGACGAAAATGGGCTGCGTCCCCATCCTAGAGTTCATCGGACTCAGGTAAAAAATGTACTCGATTAAACCTTTGAAAAAAGAGAATATCAAGAAAGCCAAGGGCATCCAAAGCTCATTCGAGAAAAAACATTTGAGCTTCGGTGACTATGAAGCGGCCCTCAACTCAACGGCACCTCCGCAGAATTGCATCTGAGCCAATATTTCCAGCGTCGGCCACGAAGTTAGTACCGATAGTATATCCAAATCCCGCCACTCGCTGTACGGCGACAAGAGGTATATCCTGGACAACAGCGAAGATACTCTACCCATCAGCCACTACGATACTGGTGCTTGGGAAGAATACGTGGACGATTTCGACTCGGGTGTAGATATGAATAGCGATGAAGAGGGAGAGGAAAAATTATCCCTCTAATTGGAAGAGTGAGAAGCGCAAATACTGACTGAAGTAAAAAAAGCCGAGGAGAACAAGAAGGCCGTCCGCAGGTTCGTCGTATTGGAGAACCGCAGGAAAAATGTTGGAAGATTTTGAGGCGTGGAAGAAGGAGATTAGAAAGAAAGACGCTGTCAGCAAGAAAAAAGCTCGTACACTAGAAACGGAGGCGCAGAGAGAAGCTAGATTAAAGAAAAAAGCTGCTTGTAAAAGAAATGCTCAAGCTCAAGAAACGGAGGAGCAGAGATCAACTAGACTAGAGGAAAAGCCACTAGTAATAAAGAAATGCTCAAGCTCAAGAAACGGAGGAGGAGAGAGTGGCTTGACTAAAGGAAGAAGCTGCCCCCTCCCCTTCCCACCTCCAAATCGATGAAATCCCGCACGTGGGAAGCGGGAAGCAGGAAGCCATCTTTTTTTAGGGATTATTTACGCAATAACAGAATGTAGCAATCAGCAGTTTCCCACTCTTCTCCAGACTGACGAAAATTGAAAAAAAAGTAGCAAAAAGCACTCCCCCCCCCCCCCCGCATCCTGCAGCTCGACAAAAACCAAAGCGGTCAGTTACCCCTGTTACGACCTAATCAGTGTTTGTATTTGGAGGACTAAACCTTACAGTTCGACCATGGGATCCCTACGAAATAAGCTGAAAGGGAATGACGAACTTAGATGGCATAGTAGTCCGTGCAGACAGGCTCGGATTTGAGTCTCTGACCTGTCGGCTCATATTTGGCACATTCACCAAACGTCCCTGTAACTACCTCATCTTAAAGGTTAGTTCAAAGGTCCGGTAAGGACCATACAAACCTGTTATTTCTCGTCACCAACTCTAACCCAAAACACTGCTGAAAGAAAACACATTAGGGTTAAATTTAGGCATGGCCAAAGCCTAACTTCGAAAAAGGCCCAACCATGACATAAATTGCAAAATCAACAAGCAGAGTAAAGGCGAGTTAATCAGTGGGAATGCAGTCCCCAACTAACCTTTTATTGGTTACAACAGCCTAAATTACAACATGGCCCGGTGGCCCTAACAATCAATGAGTATCAATAATTACAACAAAGTTCGCAATCACACACTATCACAGAAAAGAAGTCGCACAACGACCTCTGGTACACTGTAGGTAAAACAAATGACCACAAAATAGCGCGCACCAAATTGCTACATAGCACAATGTCATATCACAAAACTAAATCACGCAATTCACGACATATTTCTCAAACCCCACATCAAAGGTAAATAAATCTGCTCGTGAAATTCGGTGGTGATAAATGCCTTTCTTGATAAGCAAATCGCATCGGACCTTCAGACATTGGAGCTTTCTTCGCTTAAGCTCTTCTCACTTCCTGTAGGCAATAGCCAATCACTTGTGTTCTGGTATGGAACTATTCTTGGCATAAATCTGATGATGGACATCACGATAATAAAGGGAAGGCTTGGATTGCATCCCGAAAAAGTCTTCTTCGGGCCTTGAAACGACATGACCACTCGACCACGTCAGAAAAATCGCTTCAATTTTGAACTGGTAGAGAAACAAGCCTTTCATCTGCTAGTGGCGTACGCAGGTGCCATACATCTTCTCATTGCTGGAATCCACCGGAAGGACGGAACTTTGCCCGGTGAGCCCTTCCCCCACAGCATAGGTCAGAATTGACCAGGACCGTAGACAGAAGGGATTTAAACGTAATCGTGAGGCTTACTAAGGTTTGCTTCATTAAGGTAAAATAGTGACTGTGAAGCTAAAGCTAGCATTTGAACATGTACCTATCGAGAGTACTTCCCGTGAGTAATGTGACTGTAACCATGTAAGTACCCTTCCTTAAACTTGCCATCCCTAAAACTCAGCAACATTCTAGAGCTGAAGAAATACAGTGGAATCCTATACTAACTCGAGAGGGCAGATCTTTTGCAGTGTTCTTCTAAGAAAATTGCCACTACCAGTTTGCAGCATTGCGGAACGAACCATTCCATCTCTTCCTTCAGTGAGTTCAGAGGCACGTGCAATTTTCCATTGGCTTCTTGGCATTCTCACATCTTTGAGTAGTACCACATCGTTTACTTGAAGACGACATTCTGAAAAAAGCACCTTCTACCTGTGTCCAGACTGAAGAAGTAAAAAGTATTCCGTGCTCCACTTCTGCCAAAATTCATTAATTATACGTTTCCGTAGGAACCATCGTTTCTTCAAGGAATCTTTCGAAGAGACGGTAGTAATGGAAGAGACTCTCCCAAACGGCCAATAAGGAAGTGTGATGGTGCCAGGTACTCGGAATCCATGGGGTCTTCAGAAATGACCACCAGTGGTCTGCTATTAAAAACTTCCTCCACCTCGGTCAAGATAGTTGAAAGTTCGTTAAAATTTAATAAAGGGGAGTCCAAAGATGTTCTCAGGTGACGCTTTATTGCTCCAACCATGCGTCCATAAAAGCCTCCCCACCATGCGGCTTGAGGAGCGATGAACCTCCACTCAATTCCGTTTCTGGCAGCGAAGTTTTGAACTTCCTCATGACCTACAAAAGCATTATCTTCTCTCAATAAATAATCTGTCTGTTGAAACAATTCTGCATAAACCACGACGAGCCACAAACCGACGAAAGGCTAAGAGAAACGGCTTGATGCCCTGTAAAGCTCCAAGTGCAGAGCTCGAGTGACTGCACATGAAAATAATCATATGTAGGATTTCTTCTTAAATCTTTCTTCTTTTAAGCAGCACGGTCCCGAGAATAATAATGTATTAATAAAATAAATTCCAGAGACTTGAAAAGGATCAGAACGACAAACCCTTGAAGCAGGCAAAGGTGCTTCATTTACTGAGATGGGCTTAGCACAGCATTTTCGGTAAACAAAACAATTACAATTAGCTTTTCGAACTGACTATCGTCCCTTTAAAATCCATACCTAATTACGAAGACGAATAAGTATCTTTTGGATTCCGCCATGCATAGAACATGTTGATCCAAGATGTAAAGTTTGGAAAATTCACAACAAGCCATTAAAACAGGATGACGATAAGATTCCGAAAGGTCTGCATATTTCAATCCTGCCACCCATTCTTATAAGACCTTCTTCATCCAAAACACGTTAAAACGAAGTAATCTTGATTTTTTTCCCAAAGCAAGACCCGTACGTAAGGCTTCAAGTTCCATTGAAAAGCATTCCTCTTGGATCACTTTAAACCAATAAGTGACAGCTGTACGCAATTCCTACGCAAATGGTTAAAGATCAATATCAGCCATCTTGCAGTTCGTGATAAACCGAAACATCCATGCTAGAATTCGAACCTATTTTCTCCAAGTTCATACGTGTAGAAATCAAACACTGTGATGGCACTGATGTTTTGTTGAACGATTACTTCCAGTAACCTTTCCTCGTCCATCAAGGCACCCGTATCTTCATCATGAGGCTTTTCTATCAAAGGCCAAGTGTTGGGATAATGCAACAGCTATGATGGATCCTTCCACCAAAACTGAGAGTTGAGTAAAAACTTTAAAGAATGCCCTATGGTTATTAAGTCAGCAACATTTTCTTTGGTTGTACAGTAGCTCCATTCATCTGCTGTAGATAACACTTGAATTTCCTGTACACGACGTCCAATAAAAAGCTACCACTTCATGGGTGACCCCGTCAACCAACCCAAAGCCACTTTGGAGTCAATCCAAAACGGTCTTTAAGTCTTTTCTGTCAAGGGAATACCGAACTGTGTCAGCAAGTCGACAACCAACCACACAGGCCAACAATTCGAGACAAGGAATGCTTACACGATAAATTGTTGCCACCTTCGACCTTGACGACACAAAGCTAACATTGCAGCAGGAAACTGCAGAAATTGTACGTAGAAAAATCACAGAACCATAAATTTTCGGACTCGCATCGCAAAAGAGGCGGCAAACTAGTGCATTCTCTTCAGTAGTTCAATACCATCTAGGAACAGAAATGTCTTCCAGAAGGCATAAATCTTCCTTCCATTCAGTCCACCTGCTGTGCAAATCTTCAGGTAAGGTATCATACCAGCCTATCTTCAAGCGCCAAAGGTCCTGTAGGAAGCATTTTGCAGAAATAGTCTTTGGGGATATAAATCCTAAAGGATCAAAAATCCTAGCTAAAGTTTTAGTATCCCTCGCTTGGAATCGTCACTGTCTTCTAGGACTGAAGAGGCCTTCAATAACAGAACGTCAGAGTCGGGATACCACATTAAACCCAACACTTTTAACAATTCAACAGTTTCGTTGTTTGAAATAATGCCTTCCTCTTGCCACAGCTGGCGTAAAGACGGACCATTTTCGGCCCATTTTGTTAACAACATGACCCCTTTGGCCATTAAGGACCTGGCCTCCTGAGAAATTCTAAATGCTTCTTGGCAGGAACCTCTTCCGGCTAGCAAATCATCAACGTACATGTCATTTAATAGTCTGCACATTTCGTCACTTGAATCCTGATATTTCTTGATGTCCGGAATATAGCATAGTGGAAGAGACATGCCATTAAACTGAACCCAGAAAAACTAAAAGGTTGGGGGTTGGATGGGGACTAAAACTATGCAACCACTAGTGGTTGCGCATTGGGGTTGCTCGAACTTCGCTAACTAATACGGCGAAGACGGTAAGGCCCCAGTCCTTAAAACGAATTAGTCTAAGGAGGAATTACGTTCATTTTGGGACCCACAGACAGTACTGGCGTAAGATGACAGGCTGCAAACAAAGACAAGAACTGATTAGTGACAACCGACCCAAAGACAAGCACTCTTAAATTAAACCATCTTAACGAAAATTCGAAGTCCCAGCAAAATAGTCCTAGGGCCTTTAGGTTTAATCTTAGCCCTAAATCAACCCCTTTTTCCCTTAAGTAAGCCTAAACTAGTCCTAACATTTGGCTCCTACTATTTCCCCCCGGCAAGAAAGCACCCCAAGGCAGGAGATGTTTGCTGGTCAAGTCCAGCCATCGCAAAGTGAACTTTATTGCAAAACATTTGCTTAAATAGCTTTTACGTAATAGGCGAGCACGCCTGCACGAGAAAACGAAGAGGAAATACAATTGGAAATACAATTACGACCCCAAGGGCTTGGGAAAATACTAAAAACTAGGTATAGTTTAAGTATGGTGAGATAGCTAAAATCACTACTTAAGGCTACCTGTGAACAAGAAAACTAATTGAAAACAGTTGACTGAACAAGAAAAACTGTGAACAAGATCTAAACAGTCAGTACCTTCCTAAAGCACCGAACAAAACGAACCAAACTCACCACTGTTGGTGACAGTTCAGCTCATGCCCTACTATATCGGTGTTGATGTGGGTTGCTTACATCAACCATCGCCAGCAATGAATCTGTTTCTGGTATCTCGCGCATGATCAAAAGCTCCAACACTGACAAACACCCATATCCACCTCCCCGAGATGGTTTTCAATTTTGCATTGCTAGCGCCTGGTTACATCCATTATCCTAGCTTGTTCCAATCAATTAGCCACGCCTCGTCACGTTAAAGGCATGATGTTTCGGAAGGTACTAAACGGCTGACGCAACGTTACTGCGCACGCGCAACGTCAAGTTTAGAGCCAAACTGTCTCTAACAGTAGTGCGTTCTGTTCGCTCTGTTCGGTGGTTTAGGAAGGTACTGAGTTTTTGCATTTGTAGAACTAAACCTGACATTTCGACCATGGGATCCCTACGTAATCGGCTAAAAGGGAATGACGAACTTAGATGGTATAGTAGTCCGTGCAGACAGGCTCGGATTTGAGTCTCTGACCTGTCGGCTCATATTTGGCACGTCCACCAAACATCCCTGTAACTACCTCAACTTAAAGGTTAGTTCAATCTTGCTTACAACTGTAAGGACCATACAAACCTGTTATTTCTCGTCACCAACTCTAACACAAAACACTGCTTAAAGAAAACGCATTAGGGTTAAATTTAGGCATGGCCAAAGCCTAACTGCGAAAAAGGCCCAACCATGACATAAATTGCAAAATCAACAAGCCGAGAAAAGGCGAGTTAATCAATGGGAATGCAGTCCCCAACTAACCTTTTATTGGTTACAACGGCCTATATTACAAAATTGGGTCGTAGGGTCAAAGGGTTTTAGCGAGCGTTAACCGCACCCGGTCATCTGCCCGACGAAGCCCTAAGGCATGGCCCGTAGCCCTAACAATCAATGAGTATCAATTACAACAAAATACGCAATCACACACTATCACAGAAAAGAAGTCGCACAACGACCTCTGGTACACAGTAGGTAAAACAAATGACCACAAAATGGCGCTCACCAAATTGCTGCGTAGCACAATGTTATTTCGCAAAACTTAACCACGAAATTCACAAATCCCCCCTCCAGATCAACAAAAAATCGCGCCTGAGAAGCGGGTTTTTTCGGGGTGGGTCGCTGATTAATTTGGTATGGTCGTGATTAATTATATTTCCAATAAAGTAGCCGTTGTATTGATTGTAAAACAACTGAGCACGATTAATTTATTTTCGTCTAGTTTAGATTTATCTAGATTATTTTTCTGTTTTTTTTTTAATATTATTCAAGGAGCAGTAACCCTGCATTGATTTTCTTCCTCAGAAACAGTTTAGAAACAGACGATATTATACTTTATTTATTTTAGATAAGTTATAATTACAATGCATTACTTCGATTTAATTATATCGCACTTTACCACTACTATTTTAAATCGTTTCTTGAACAGCCTGAAGAAAATCGATATGGTCGATTATTATATTTCCAATAAAGAGGCCGTTGTATTCATTTGATTGTAAAACGACTGAGCACGATTAATTTAGTTTTGCTTAGTTTAGGTTTGTCTAAATAATTTGTGTTTTTTTTATTCAAGGAGCGGAAACCCTGCATTGATTTTCATCCCCAGAAACAGTTTAGTAGACGACGATATTATACTTTATTTATTTTACCCGAGTCTGCATTGTTACTCGGCTACGGAGGACAATTATTTTGAGCATCGCCCTCGTTTTTTTTTTAGCCAATGGAAAAAGAATATTTTTGACGAATCTGCCAATTACAGTCCACTTATTCTTATCAACAATGTGAAAAATCTTCGAAGCGGGTGCTTACCGGTAAGCTGCACAAACCGATAATCAACTAGTTGGCACAACACAAAACCAGAATTGCATACTTAAACGTGGTAAAAAGGCTTAAGTAATGGCTTAGTAAAGCATGAGAAGCTTAATTTAAGTATGTGAGACAGGTTTTAGGTTAGGTTGCAATTTGTTTTGTTTCCGATGGGACGTCGATTGACTTATGCTTCTGATTGGTGCTAACCAATGACACCGTCATAGAGAAAAATTTTTTTTAACATGGCGATAAAATTGGTCGTTAGTCCCGATTCGTTTATCACTGCTGTAGGTAACGTATTACACGATAATAAATGTGCTTCACTGGCTCTATACAATGTACTTACACGTCCGCAATGCATCTTCACGCCAGGAATTGTCACTGAACTTATTTTAAGAGTGTTTAATAGTGAAGCCGTATTCGTTTCCATAGCAACCAAGACAGCGAGCAACAGATTGACTGGATGGCGGGCTACCAACACCTCAGCGGCAAAAGGATTTGCGATTAGATAAATACAAATAAATGACGAATATGGATGTAAAAGAATATAGCTAATTTAACTGCTACTTAAACAGTTTTTAGCATACTTTTACTAATGCGTAAATTAAAGATTTTCAGTGGCATTCTGTGATCATTTCTGCGGAGATGCAATCTGCTAACGTCTGCACTCTGAAGCGTATTAATGAAAACGAAACAGAAACTCCGAAAATGACGGAGAGGCTACTTCAAGTAATTCTCAACTAATATAATCGCTAAAAAATAACTAACCTACAACAACATTAATACAAAATGCATTAATTCTTAAATACGCCCATAAATGTTTGCAATTGATTATTAATAAACTGATAAAGTAATTGTCGCGAGACACTCTGATTAAACACCTATCCTGCGGCGTGTAGTTCTCGATCTTTTTGGAGCACTCAAGTTTTTCTCCCTTAAACTCGTTCGTGCTTGAGTTAGCAAAATTCTATCAGTTAATAATTACCAACACAAGCACTCACAAGTTTAATGGGAGCAAAAACTTTCGTGCTCCAAAAAATTATCGATAACTACCCTTGCACTCGGGATATTACCAATGATAACAGATGGCGTGTCTCCAACGTTCACGAAGACAGCATTACAAATGATTACAATCTTTGGATTTAAAACATTCCCAAATGTCAAACCATAAAATGCACTTATTGGAGTCAAACGTAGACTGAATGTAAAATTTCAAGCATTTCTGTTGCATAGATAATTTTTTTCTGGGTTGAGGTACCTTTTTCGTTTTGAAATTCTGTATGCACAGCTCTGAAACAGGAAGTTCTGTTGTCTACTCGGTAAACCCCGTCGATCTGTACAATTTCCAAAGCTTTCTATCACATTAATATTTAGCATTCAATACCTGTTCAATGTCTCGGGTAAGAGAAGCAGTAGTTAGCTTTCGCCCAAACACTGATAATGAACAACAACAATTGAACAACAACAATCAGACGGCAATAATTACACGCTACGAATTCAACAATCTGAACTTAATGGGCGAAGCACTAGCGCGCTTCTAGATTAAGCAAATATCAACGTTATTCAGGTCGTTTTTTTAAACAAGAAAACGGTAAGCCGGTACATATAACAAACCAAAACTTTTAAAAGGGACCGCCAAGTTCCAAATGATTCGGCCCTTCAAAGGAGTGATATCAACACACCAAAACATTCGCAAAGTTAATCGCACCGTATAATAGTTCGAAGGTTAAATGAAAACTAGAATATTGCTACTTTCGGTAGCAATGTTCAAGTTTTCATTTAACGTCCAAATTATTATTCGGTGCGATTAGGTTGACGAATATTTTGGTTTATTGATATCACTCCTTTGAAGGGCCGAACCATTCGGAACTTGGCGGCCTCTTTTACCAGTTTTGGTTTTTGATATGATATCAGTCCTTTTTTTAAATCGTGTATTAGACTCAACTCCACTACCGTGCAGATGTGTAATAAAGTGGCACGTCAACAATAAATAATCTTCTACAATTTGCTTCTACCTTTTGCCTAGAGGCCGAACCATTCTCAACTTAGTCACCGCTTTATAGGTTTTCGGTTTGGTTTTAATTTGGTTGCAATTTGTTTTATTTCGTTAGTTTTGGTGTGTTGATATCACTCCTTTGAAGGGCCGAACCACTCTCAACTTGGTGGCCTCTTCACCAGTTTTTGGCTTTGTTTATTTTACTATGATTTTTCAGTTGGTTTATTTTTCGTGGATTGGCCGTGAATACAATTTCTTTGGCAACGTTGTTTAAATTTCTCGTGCTACACTAGTGTGTGTCTAGGCGCTCACGTCAGTATACACATTGTCATTGTCCGAACTTTGGCTGTCCAATGAGAGACGATGTCAACAATACTAACAATGGTTATAACAATATTTTCGTACTTACACGCCATCCCACGTTATCCCCGTTACACCCCTAGGCTCCAAACCATAAAAGGTACGCAGTTCGTATCGTACTGCAACCATTCGGTCAATTTCATAGCTGGAAGCCTTCCCGTTATCTCGGTATCGATGAATAATCACCCTTTGTAATGGAAATTAACATGGGGATGAGCGGACTAGAATAAGCTAGCTAGCTAGTAGCTAGTTACACATTTGCAACGTTATCGAGGGTCAGATTTTGCATTGAAAGCAGCTTAGCTGGCTTTCCTGCACGAGTTAATTTTTGTCAGGTGGGTCATTGCTCTTGATTTCAGCACAATTTAAGTATTTGTGCCGCATTATTATTTTTATCCAAGTACTTGAAAATAATGTGCTCAACTCTGCTTCAGGATATTAGACACTGACGCTATGGCGTTGCGCTACGATGGTTTACAACCTCGACAATTGAATTGATGTGATGTTTGTTGTGATTTGAATAATTGATGTGATGTTTGTTGTGATTATTGTTGCCGAACTTGGCGCGACTAAATCATTAATAATGACTTTTATGTTCTCAGGCGACCTTAGTCTCCCGATCAAACAAGTTTCAGCCTTTTCTGTCACATCTTTATTAATAAAATCGAGTTGTCGCGTAGGATGGACAGTGACG
>JAHWFP010007851.1:47362-61306 GCA_023313725.1 Lithobius niger | reverse complement strand
GTTTAGTTCGGATTAAGGTTCATATGCCAATAAAACTGGGCTCTGTGGTTTTTGACTCTGAAATGAAAATAAGACTTATATCGCTGTAACAGGAAAAGTACTGTGCAGGAACTGTATTGCTCATCCTTCGCGGCTAGGTTTAGAATTACCGGTCTGGAATTGTTAGAGCTGTGTAGGCTAAAGGTGGGCCTATGTTTAACATTTTCCATTCTTAGAGGGCAAGTAGACACCAACCAGCATTCTTTGTTTACGTTAAGACATTGGGCATCCGTGGAAATTGGTTGTTCATCTCAGCAAGAAAGATTGCAGATTGCACTTTTTCGCTAATCGAGTTGCTGATGCGTGGAACATTCTGCCAGCTGCCACAGTGAGTACACCAGGCTTGTCCACCATGGGATTTTAATTTAGAAAAGTTTGTCTAGAAACCATGACGAGCAGTAATTCTGTGAATTTTAGGGTACATTTATGCATTTTTTTTTTCAGTTTGTTTCCCCAAATGTATTTTAATGCTTTTATCTTGCGTCACTGCATTTAACATGTTTTGGCTTGCATGAGCGTTTTCAGCAATTTCAATTTCGAGCTATTTTGTCAGATAAATAACGTTATTAGCTTATTGTTGTTAATTTTAAAAATAAAGAGACATCAAATATAGTTTAGTTTGTTCCACATTATGTTTGCAGGAAACGGACTGTATGACGTCATGTTTCCTTGCAGTACCAGTGCAAAGCATGCGGATATCACACTTGTTGACTCAACACAGCTACTGTAGGAGACTACGAGTGGTATATTTACGTGTTTTTTTTACTTGTAGTGGAGACATCATACTGTCAGTTTCCTGAAAACATTATGTGGAACAAACTATGGTCTAGAAAATTAACCAAAAGTTAACGTCCCACAACTAAAGAAACAAAATGATTACTAAAAGTACACACATCACTTTTCACACTAGACATAGGCCCAACGGAACCATTTTTAAATGTCCTATGTGTACACGAGTCGGTTAAGGTCGGTTGCCACCAAATTAGCATTGCAGCATCTATAGGCCTATCGAGTTCTCTCTCGCAGGAAGCAAAGGAATGCACAAAGCAAAACTTTTAAACGCATCAAACAAGCCACGTGACTCGTTAATTATTGATTAAAAATGTGGTACGCCTCCGTACACCTGGGAAAAAGCAATAAAGATTAACGATATACTGATGTCACTAGATGGCGCCAGGGGATTGTCTTTATTTTTTCGTGGCGCCATCTAGAGACATCAATATCGTTAATCTTTATGGCTTGTTTCCAGGTGCACGAAGGCGTGCCAAATTTTTACTCAATAATTAACGTGTCATGTGGCTTGTTTATTATGTTTCAAATTTTTGCTTTGTGCATTCCTTTGCTTCCTGCAAGTGAGAACTCGACGGTAAGCCCAGATGCTGCAATACTAATTTGGTGGCAACCGGCCTTTAAGCAATAGATCGTGCATCCCCTTGTTTTGGAGGCCAGGCCTCTAGAACGGCAACTGTGCTTTGATCGCTTCACTCGAGTCCTCAGTAAGCTCTTATCTACCTAGCGTTTCGTTGAACTTCGTCGTTATTTTGTCTTGTTTCGCAGTCAAACGTTCTGGTGAGGAAGGGTTAATAGACAACTTCTTCCCATACGCAACATTATGATACTTAATGGCTTTTTTAGTGTTCGAGTTGAAGTACAACAAACAGCCCTACGTTTTCAATAACCTATTTAAGTAATTAATAACGGTAATTTCAAACTTACGTTCCCTTTTCGAGAATTATTATTCTCATTTTTGTTTTCTCTCGACAAATAATTGACGATTGCTGATTCGATGAGTGATGCGAAGACTGCAAATATACACGTAAACATCCAGACGTCGATGGCTTTGACGTAAGCAACGGGTGGTAGGTTCTTCTGGGCGTTCGAGAACTGGGTTGCTAAAGTCAAGAGAGAAGTAAGACCAATAGCAACGCGTGGAGGAATAGCATCAACATCCAACCAGAAGGATATCCAGGATAGGATGACGATCAGAAGACTGGGGGCATATGTCAACATCAGATGGAAAGATACCTGGCGATGGAGGACGAAACTGTACTCGATGCAAGCGTGAACTGTAAAAAAAATTATATATATACATTTTTGTCTATAATCCTCACAACATACACTCAAAAGGCGTTAGTTACCTAGTGCTATTCAATCGTTTTCTAATAATCCATTTTCAGATATGGTGGCTAGAAGATGTTTTGTTGTACTCCACCTATTAAAATCCCACGCAATATTTGAAGTTGGCTAGTTTAGTCGCCGAATCAACGTGCGAATATTCAACCAATCCGTTACTAGGTCACTTAAACTCTTGGCCAGTTTAGGATTGAAGCCCTGATGCTGTTATTGAATAACGATGTAATGATACGTAATGAGATAACATTATTGCGCACTAATTTACTGCAACTAAATTGCACAATGGGGTTCTTCTATTATTACGAAATACAATCATATTTCTGTTACTTTTTGCCTTTAAATGCCAGAATGCCTGAGAGGGGAAATAAACCCACAACCATTGAAACTAAATACCCAAGCACTATCGTTCAGCTAAAAATCTCTTTCCAACAGACGACTTTTAGAGTGGGCCACCATGCAGAATAAAACAACACAACACAACACATACTACAAAATTTGTGAAAGGCCCGAACAACATGAGTAAGTACAGCCGAACGGCCGGAGCAGTTCGCTACCAGCCAAATAGACACTGGATATAATCCTACTACAGACCAAGGTAAAAATAGTCTATAATAAAATAGTCTAAAAGTCATCTGATAATGTGAAAGAGGTGGAGACGGTCTTCAGCCTGTCAAAAGCTTTTGGATTCAAAGGTCTGGAAGAGTCATTTGACACGCCAGAGGCTAAACTGTAAGGCTAAGACCTTTAGTTTCGAAGGTCATGGGTTCAATTCTCCATTCAGGCAGTCAACCAGAAGACTGCCAGAAGACTGCAGTCAACCAGAAGACGTTTAGGTCCAGAAGAAAACGGATATAGGTTACTGGCAAGGTCGTCTGATGGTTAGAATGACTGTCTCTTGTGCTAAAGGTCCCGGGTTTGAATCCGGCGTCAGCCACCCTCGCACTTTCCGGAAGAGAAAGCCCCTGTGATGTCTCGTGATCATGGCTATTGTGGCACGTAAAAGAACCTAGGAATTCCCAATGGTGCATGTCAAAAACTAAAGCATTCGTTAGAGATCAGGAATGCGTGTCGTCAGCTATAAGATCCTGTGATAAGTGACCACTGTATCAACCATGCTTTTATATAAAACGTGTTCTTGAACATTTAAATAAAGAATTGCCTGTATTTATCATATCAATCTCTACTTGAGTATTGTAATGCCAAAGGGGAAAAAAACACGTACGTTACAAAACCTTGCAACAGCAAAACCTTTAGACACACAAAATAACTTTTGCCGAGTAACAGCTTAAAACCAAAGACACAAAAATTACGAAATTATCAAGTTGGAGGGATGACTGAAAAACGATAAACAAATAGCGACTTACGAGTTGGCAGACAGAGCATTAGCAAGGTTAAGATAATTTAAAAAAATTATCCACAAAATAAAGCAAGGCCTCCTGGTCTAACTGCATGTATAACTCCTACTTAAAAACAGAAATGTTATCATATCAAAAAACCAAGAGCCCCGTTGACAATACTTCAGACGTTAAAAGAATAACTTGAACTTCCCGAGTATGTCAAGTATTCAAATGTTTTGGTTTCTGTTACATTCTTGGCAACCTCTTCACCATTTTTGGTTTTTGATGGGATTCAATTATCCAGCACACACATACCTTGTTTGAGGAACCAAGTCTAGCTAAACTGACACAAGTATTAGTTTCTCTTTCTACTAAGAACCAACGTTGTTATTGTTAAAATACTGTTGTTGATTGGACAAACTCGTGGTCAAACTCGTGGTAACCTTATCAGCTACTACACGAAACTGGTACCCGCTACTATGTGATTAAGTGCATTCATACGCAATGTTGACTACAAACTGAATTACTTTGTGATTGGATACAGTCCCGTATTAACAGTCACTGTACGTTATTAACTGGATTGCATTGTGGTTAACTGCACGCACGTATTATCAGACACGTATTGCATTATCGGATACATGTACCAACTGGATTACTTTGCAAATGCAGCCCCGTGTTTAGAGTCACTGTACATTATTAACTGGATTACATTGTGATTAACTGCACGCACGTATTATCAGACACTTATTGCATTATTGGATACATGTACCAACTGGATTACTTTGTAAATGCAGCCCCGTGTTTAGAGTCACTGTACATTAATAACTGGATTACATCATAATTGAGTTCAATCACGTATTTCCAACTACGTTAAGTAAGTAATCTGAATCCTTTGTATTTAACTCTCTGAAAAGAAATTGTCTATGGATTTCATGTTTCAGAAACATCCCACTATTTAACATATTTGCTAATATCGTTATCTTTACAACTGAGAACAATTTTTCACACTTCCCATTAAGAGCATTTTGTCTTACTTTAATGTATTTTTTGAAAATAGGTGTACTAACCGTAAGTTTTTTGTTTTAACTAGTTACAATGCTAATTTTCGCTGGGACTTACATTCAGATAGTCCATCTTCTCTCGAACAGTTTCCGGAAGCATAACCACCAACATCGAACTGAAGCGGACTCGACTGACTCCACAACCCGTAAAAGTCCGTCCCATCTTTTAGAACAAGCGTTGATTTAAAATCTTGATCTGAAGTACAGTTAATCAACTTTTTTCTTTAATGTAAAACAATGCACAGGTTACAATGATACATTTTGTTTAAATTCATAAGATTGTGCATAATGTCCTAAGATTGCGTCTCTGTATTATTGCTGTAAATGTATGGTTTCTAAGTGTGTATCTAAGTGTTGGCGCTTTTTCCTACAATTAAAATGATATTCTAACAAAAAATCCATTTATTTTGAATATCTAGAAAGGCAATGCTACAAACTGCTTTGAACTTAACGAAACATTTTTGTGCATCTAAATGGTGTCGCTTTTTCTTACAATTAAAACAATTTTCTAAAAACTTAATGCATTTATTTTGTGAACCTAAAAGGTAATCAGACACTTAACTGCTTTGAATTTCTGCAAACATTTTTGTCCTTTAATTATTGATGTCGCTTTTCCTACAACTAAAATTATTTTCTAAGAAATTACTGCATTTATTTTGTAATCTAAAAGGTAATTAACACTTAACACTTAACTGCTTTGAACTGCTACAAAACATTTTTGTTCGTCAAGTGTTGTAGCATTTTTCCTACAACTAAAATTGTTTTCTAAGAACTTAACGCATTTATTTTGTATACCTACGAGGTAATACGACACTTAACTGCTTTGAACTTCTACGAAGCATTTTTGTGTATCTAAAGGATAAGATCGCAAATCGAAATCACAATGGAACTTCGTCACCTTCCTGTAAATAAAACAAAAATTGATATGAAGGTGGATTAAGATGATCGTTCTTCACTGGTCATTTATTTTTAATTACGCTAGACTAGGGACGGAAATTTATCAGACAAATAAAACAAGGTAAAATTTAAAGAAACACATAAAAAATATTAGGAAAAACTGAACGTTTTTTATCTGCAAGAATGCTTACAGACACGTAAAAAAAAACTAAATTATTTTATTTTGGTTTATTAGCAAAAATTATACTTAAAACATGAAGTATCAATTCTTGAAAGCAGCAGTTACAAATAAAATTCTGATGCAATCCCACACGTCTTTCTGTCCTAACGAACCAAAAAAATTGTGTTGCACTTGCATTCTGACAATGCTGCCCAATTTTCAAAAATTTTCTGCACATAATTGTGCACTAGCTTACTAATTGTGTTCTGTCAGTATATTAGTAGTGCCCAAAATGCGTATACCCAGTAGTTAAAATAACCTGCATAAAGGATGAACTTGTACAAAGTGCAGTGTACTTTCCCCGCACGGTGCGTCAGAGTGAAGATGCATACTAGGAGACAGTCAAACCTCTATCCGTGAAAAGATGATGTGAATTAAATATACTTGCATCTACAGTATACATTTAGCAATGAAATCCAGTAAGCCATTATTTCAGCAGCCACATAGGCTATTGCACCTTATGAAACATGTGCATGAACACCATTTTAAACTTATGGACGGTTGGATGAAGCCATAGTCAGCCTGTTTTTACTTAAACCGAACTTACATTCTTCATTTCAGGCGTATAATTTATGGTTTGGTTTAAATTTTCTTTTTTGTAGTTTTCTTATGTGACATTACTTCACCTCTACTTTATTCATGAGTTCACGGCTAACATTTATTTAGTTTCTAAAGTTTTGTAAAAAAAAGTTATTAGCCTACACAGTTTTCTGAAATGTTGTTCGTCACACATTTTTATCTTCTCATTTTTTTATGCAAGTTCAATTTAAAATCGAGTAACTTTTTTATTAATGTATAAATTAAAATACTAAAATAGGCTACTACAAATTTTGTAAACTTACCTCATGTAAAAGTGAAAATTCTTTCCTCGTATTCGTAATCTGTGAACATCAGGTTGGAAAATCATGCCTTCGTTCCCCATCACATTGCGAAAATTCACTATTGGTATCCACAGTTTCCGGGCTTCTTCCGCAGTTACTGGTATTTCGTCCGATTCATTAGTTGGTGAAAACGTAACTCGGTAATCCTCCCATTGAAGAACAACAAATATATCGACTTCAAAAGTCTGAAAGAGATTAAATGTAGATGAACTCTCCCAAGAAATAAAACTAACCATACGAAATTAGAATTGACTAGAAAAGTGACTAAAATGACTAATTACAATTCTGGAAGGTTTCAGGTAATTGTTACAACTAACCAGCAATTGATCAGCCATTGCGGTATTTATTTTCTTTCAGTTAAAAAACGACAATAAAATTATGCTTCTAATTTAATAATTTTAAAACCAGTGTTTATGTGCATAATAGATCTCGTTACCACCTACTCAATCAGTACAGTAAAGAATAAACAAGCTAATTTTTGCTTTGTTGTAATGTTTTCTGCAGTTTCCTCATTCACTGAACAATAACCAACTGAAGTTCTGTGCCATAATATTAAAAATATCTCAGACAAAACTTTTTTAATTTTTCATGTTGACAAAGTTTGTAAACGAAGAATGCTTTACCACATGAAGAGGGAACTTTAAATTCTCTACAATAATGGTCCTAACCTCTTTTTACAGAGTTTTACTACAAAAAGTTGTCGCACAACCTGCGTCCACCCTACCACACCCTTCTCCCTGCCATGCTCTAAAAACTGTTTTCATTTCAAAACTAAGTGTGTAGACTTTCCGTCTTATTTAGAAGAAGACCCGTACAAAAATTGACTAAAGTTGTTCAAAACTTTTGGTCGTCACTCGGAAATACAAACATACAAATGCATCCATTCTTGGCACATATTCAGCAGAATTCTAGATCACGGATTTTCGCACATTCTACAGTGGATATTTTTCGTAATAAAATGTTAAATTTAGGAATTCTTCCATGGTGATATGTCACTACCATTTTCATCAATCTAAATCACCTTGCCAACAAGACTGCAAGATGAAAAATAATAACTGGAATTTCTTCTGGGAGAAAAAACTAAAGCCACTGTCGCAATTATTATTTTTTTACAACTGCTATGTGTAAAAGTTTTAATTGAAAGTATTTTGTTTTTAAAATCACTCATTAATATTTTTACGTTTTCCAACATCTTTTTAACAAGGTACGCAAATTCAATATTTTAGCAATTCTGAAGATTTATACGACTCTAAATTTTAAGTAGTGCTCTTGTTTGTTACTGATCTCTTCATCATGCCTCGACCAAGCTGTCGATGCGCCATTAAGCCTCATCTCTCCCCCCCCCCCTCGTCGGGCCTCGCATTCAACGTAGTATGGCTATAATAGATTTTGTTCTCGGGAAGAAAATATTCCACAGATTTTATTCCAAGAATATCAAGTAAATTGAAGTATTCTTCACTGATAAAAGGTCAGTGAATTTCTGTTTATTACCTACCATTCTCTCGATTGAAATTTCGCCAATTTTCCATGGAAAAAGCTTCACAGTGACCACTGCTGGGCAATCTATGAAGACATAAAATAAATAACAGTAAGAAATTACAGATTACAATTCTTAAAATTACAAACTCACGGCCAAATGGGAAGCAATTGGGTAGCAATAGGGAAGCAATAGGATGGTTCAAAAACCTAAATTGAATACTTTTTCCTAACCACAGAATAATAGATTTAGGACAATCATATTTAAAATCATATATAAAATTTTGCTCCACTGCTAACTGGAGTTATTTAGTCAATGGCTAAACGTTTACGTTTACATCGTTACGAGACACGGCGTAAGATCCACACAATTTTCAATGATCTCTGTTACACTGGCATATATCCACAACTAGAATAGTGACGTGCTAGTGCAGCTTGTCTAGATGTATTGTAACCCATGTATTGTAACCCATAATAAACAAACACAAAATTCCACCCAAAAAAAAAACAATACACACAAACAATTAAACATTCCATAACTGCTAATAATCGGCCAAGGTTAACATCATGCAATTTTCACGTAAAAAAATCGTCGGATTATATGGAGTTTCTACTAATGGCCGCAAAGTTTTTGGTTTTATCCTTAAATAATTATTTGGGTGTATATATATTGATCGAGCATGGCAGCTGTTAAGTTTTAAAGTCTGTAAACAAAAAAAAAACTTTGATGGTGTAGGCACTGTTTATCTTCACTTACCATTGATGACAGGGGGTTGTCTTTTGTCATAGTCCCTTGTTATATTTATATGAAAACCATCTGGCCTGAATTCGTGGTCCAGAGATTTACGGTGGCTAGGAAGAAAGAAAAGTAAGATGACCAAAATAACACCCATAAAAATATGCATTGATCAATAGGAAATTTAAGTTGAGCAGGCGAAACAGCAATGGGTACCATGTTACATACCTGATTGTGTATAGACATGGATAACCAATGCATTAGCATTGCAGGTAAATTATATGGAATGAAATTAAGCACATAGAGACAGAATTCATAAGGGTTGCTGGTGAATTCATGCGACGAATATGGACTTCTGCCACTCTTTTTTAAACCTTAAGAAATTATTCGTATAACGAGAGCATAGTTTCAATGCATGTAGAAGCATCCCGTAACGTCATTGTTGTTACAGTCCTGACTGCAGTTGCCAGGAAATTGCATACGATTTCAAATGTAGCATTGCTGTCAACTTATTCTAGTCTGCTTATGATCTAGTTGTCGACGCGCCATAAAGCCACAATTTTTCGCCCACTTATGAAACATTTTCATTAACCATGGTGTAGGCTACTGCTCTGCACGAAGACAAAATAACCATCGAGCTTTATAAGGGTTCGCAGAGTACCTGTCTGAAAACAAGCAAATCACATACGAGTTATTTAGGGCTTGTTGACCGAATTGTATTGCCAACAGACGTTAAAAAAGGTACCCTTCTGAGCATTATGTCTGGAGGTGAAGTTTTTAATCAATGTTTGTGGTTTTAACGTAGTACTATTTTTAATGTGTATAACAAGAGGTACGCCTGCTATAGGACAAAATGCTCAAGTCCTGCGACGAAAATCAACTTTCTGAGGAGTTCCCTGGGAATTCTAAATGCATCAAGCCGAGTCCTGCCGAGTTATTGGGAGCTTAAACAGAACGCGAGATATATTTACTTTGCCGACATCAGTCCTAAATGGCTACCTCTTGGTGTAAGTCTGTTCTAAAACAATTAAAATGCAAAGATTTACTTTACATTAAGGGTGGTAGCAGTCTGAAAATAATAAGAAACTGTTTATTCGCAACCCAGCACAAATAAAACAGTTACGTTAAATGCTCATTAAATAAAACGCATGAACATTGACATAAATCACATGAATACACGTAAACCATGAAATACACGTAAGTACGAATATAAGAACACTAAAAATAGTAGGGGTCAAGTTTTCTGTCGTAATAAAGCATGCTTTGACATTAATTGAGCAAAAAAACTATTAGATTGAGATTACTTAAATCTCTTTAAGCAAATTATGCTAGAATGGTTATGATTAACCTAGGCAGACCACAACAGCAACGCGATAGGTGAAATTGGATCTGTCAAGGTTGGCATACAATGTATAATAATTTGTGGGTTTTGACCTCTTGGCCTACAATGTTAAAGATTTCAGTCATTTTGCTGTTTGGCCAGCAGACAAATCTGTCTATTGTGGACGTTTTTATAGTTACATCATATTTCCCTGTAATTTCAGTTAAGATTAAAGAATTTAGCAAGACTTGTGTCCTTAGAGACGACTCATCTTAACGATGTGGGTCGCAATTTTACGGTGCAAAGAATAAGAAACAAATTACCAGTTTTTTTCACCAATAATTTATGGTTTTATTTTTCATTGTAATTTACACTTGCAAAAAAAAAACTCAGAGGACAATATCCCTTTTCCATGGATGAATGGAAATAGTAAGGTAATTTTAAATATAAATCGAACTGCTCCAAATAAACACAATTAAAACTACTGGAACAGGGCGTTTTAATAGAAAACATAGGAACCCACCCACCAACTTCAACGTCTTTCAATAAATATGGCGCCAAAACTGGACTTCCATTTTCCAAGATTGGAACGACATTCTCCGTTAAAGGCTTAAAGTGAAATACGGTATCTCCCGAAATAAACCAATGAAAAAGAATCACTGATTACCAAAAATACAATTGGCAATATAATTCCAGAAAAGCAAAGAAATCAGGTCCAATGAAAGATACATATAATTTACTCCTTGGTTTATTGTTTGTATTGTGAATAAAAAATATGCAATAAATTACTTACATGTTAGGGAGTAGTGATGTTGTAATGTTCAATTTCAATAAATATTAAAATACATGAAGATATACACGCAGAAAACCCATTTGACACAAACTTGCTTGAGTGAAATACTCGTGCACAGGGCAATAGAAAAAAGAGGCAAAATAACCACGGTTTGCCCACGACAGTAGTTCGTAGTCTTGGTATTAGATTGCGGAACTTACGGAACTTACCGAGTAGCCTAGGGTAGAGCTTAGTGCCTGGCACTGTTACACAACGGGCCTTCGTTTGTGTGAAGTAGTAAACCCTAAAACTGCTATTTCAACGACATGGGTGGGAAAAAAATAAATGTGTGTAGATATATTTTAAATCAGGAGTTTAAATGAGCCATCTTAACGGTTAAACTGTTATTTTTATTTTCAACGGTCTACAAAAAACATTATCTAGTTAACATAAACTCTGTTCATTAGAATGAGTAGGGTCAGAGCAGATTTTTGTAGAGCATGTGATGTGTAATCAGTGGATATTAGTAACACATTGGGTCGCCCCAAGGTAAACGTAATACTGATGTGCCCAAATTTACCCGAGTTCTTGGTACAGTTACTATTTCTACTTGCATACATTATAGGGTTTGCATGAATGGAGAAGTAAGTTTTGTTTACTTCTTTAACATCAAAAATATAATAGACATGGTTCATTTGGTTTTCAGGAGAAGCTGGTTGATAATCCAAATGGAACAGGGCTTTAATTGTCTTTATTTCCTTAAGCCTTACCATATTTCTTGTTGTGCTCCTCCTTTTTGAATCCAGTCGCCGACTATTAAAGGTAAAAGAGTAAGACTTGCGTAAAGATTGACCTTCTTTCCAAAGGGAAACTGTCAAACAAACAAACAAGTATTTTAACCGTACAAGAAAGGACGATGTATGTACCACAACTAATGACGGAAAGCAAGCATGACAGTTCACGCAATTATTAGACTGTTCCAAAAGAAGAGGTGGGGGGTTGAGGCATAATGGCGTGGTAGTAAGGAGAAGCGTCAATTATTCTGACTCATCAATGATATCCAATCACATAGTCTAGCATACGGATTTTCCATGTTTTTTATCTCGAAAATCCGAAAGATCGCAATAGTCTTAGGCCAGAAATTTTGGAGATTGAAAATATGCTAAATTCATGTAAAATTGTCATGATTCCAGTATTATATAATTATTTTTGTCGTTAAACTTATGAACATAAATGTAAACTAAATCACGAATAAGAAAGCATAAATAGTTCAAACAAGTTGCCCTCCTCTTCTCATAGCGTTGTCTATAGTCTGCCAACTAAATAATGCAACTGCACTAGCCCAGTCGATTTTCCTATATTTTCCTGTAGTCTTACCATGTAAAGTTATAAAATGCAAACTTAGTTGTCACCAAACATACGGCTGGCTTCGTTATTGAGTTGTAGGCAGGAACGCGTAAAGACAGAGTATTGGGAATGCTGAGAGCCTACTGGGCTCATCCGAAGTGTGAACCTTTTGCATCGTAGTCTACTCGTCGTAGCATGCTTACATGAACAACTTAAAATAATTCACAGATCATAAGCTCGCAACACGCAAAACAATGCAACTAATGTCGTTAAACTAGCTAATATTAAAAACGTCAAGCCGTAACAATGTTTGAAACGCTTGGCGCATTATAGGCATGTTTAGCCACTCGTATACCAACGCGATGAACTTACCATACTCTTGCTATGGTCTTAGTTACGGAAGAAACAGTGCCGCCCAATGTAAGAATCGAAAAAAAATTCTACTGTTTCATGTTTGGACGTATGACTTAGTTTGTGAGCAGATTGTCAACAATATAAAATAGTCAAGATATTAATCAGCATGGCAAAATCAATGCCAGTTAGAGTGCACCTTAGTTTTTTTCTAAACTATTTGCTCGAACTAAAGTTTGCTCGAACGATATTGCTTCTAAGGTCACTGAGTTCGCAAAAGCACAATTCAATACCAGCATTTCGGTAAAAGGAAGGTTCTCTCTGCCAGAAAAAAAAACCTGTCGACTACATCTCCTATAGCAAGGTTTCTTAAATCTACTGTCTGGTGGACAGTATTTAAATCTACTGTCATCCACGCACTCTCGAAATCTCAGAACGATTAAATGACAAATAACATTTCAAGTTGGTTGTGTAATGTTTTGAGTCACCTACAAAGGCACAAAAAATAGGAAAAAAGGCCGATAATTAAATTATCAGACAAAAAAATCAAATGTAAGCTTAAAAATCGGAACATTGAGCAAGTAGATGGCTTTATAATGTCTTTATAATGGCTTTTTAATGGCTTTGTAATAGCGTAGTAATAGCTTTGTCAGCATATAGCGTGCGTACGGATGTTATTAACATAATTGCATCGACTTGCGGGCACTGAAATGAAAAGACCAGCGTAGAAAGAGCACATTGCGCTGTCTGTGCCCCACAGAGGTCGATCGTTTAATATTACACACTATGTTGTCCAGGCTGATGTAATTTAAACTACTTCTTAACTGGAAACAACGTTGATAGACCTCTGCAACTTAATTTTAAATAAAAATGCATTATTTATAAATTTATGAGGCATGGGATAGTTAAAAACATTAAAATATCTGCGCTGTACCTTATTACTTCTATGCGAATAAAAGTTACCGAGAGAATTATTGGGACCTGGCCAGATGGATGAAGTTGTGCCCCAAAAACTGTCTGGCAAGCGTATATCTGTACGCTAGTCAGAAATGTCAAAACAGTGTCAGAAATGTTGGCTTTATCGACAAAACAGGAAACAATGGAACCCCCAGGAACAAGCAGGAAAGTGTGATTTTTCCTGAGTACCTATTTTTCATATCAAAATGTTTATCATATTATTCACGCAGTACTCGTGGACGGGTACACCTTTACATTTCTGTTATTTTTAACAGGTGAACAGATCCAAACAAATTTGAGTAGAATAAAAAATAGGTGGATGTGTTATGCTATTTGTTAAAGTTATAAGTTGTACCTATGAAACGTGAATAATTTGTAGGGTTGTTCTGTGGGCAAATCAAACTTTCCTTGCAATA
>JAHWFP010007851.1:26742-37362 GCA_023313725.1 Lithobius niger | reverse complement strand
GTGTCTCTTTTACGTCCATTGTTCAGACTTGTTCTACATTCATGACACGAATCCACGAAATCACGCTACGGTGTACGGGAAAACTTGTAAAACGTGACATATAAACTTCAGTTATAATGGTCGTGAGGAGAAGATAATGACATTATTGTTTTTGTCACGCCAGTATCCCTATTCATTGCTTTAGGTCGTGGGACCCTAGGGATTGATTCACTAGCTGTAAAATTAATGCAACGGGGTGTTAAAGCTGACCATGACGGTAACAGCGATGTCGTAAACGATTTTACATGGATTTTTATTCGTACATCTTCCTTTATGCTTGTCCAGGTAGTAGAATATTTGTCTGTTGTTATGTCTGTTATGTTGTTATTTGCCTGTTTGTTTATGTTGTCTCATAGATCTGTTCGTTGTCTACAAAAACGACATTTCCTCACACTGTAACCGAATATTTTTAAAATGTGCTTGTTTTTTCTAAATGCAAACAAGCTAGATTTTATTTATTTATTTATTTATTTCAAGGACGGCATCCTTCCACATTTTATTCCAGGATAACAACAAAGTAATTTTGATTATAAAAAAAATAATAAGGGTTAAAGGATTGTTGCATAATTGTTTTAATGACTTCCCAGCCGTATCTTTAATAAAAACATATTGTTGAATATTGTGCTCAGGGAAGTATTGTGCTGCAACTAGTGTACAGCTGACAGATATTGCCAAACATTCGTCACACTGTTAACCATTATGTTTTTACAAGTCCATACAATACAAATTTTAATCCATGTTAGCAAAGTCATTTTGCTATAAAAATAAAATAATCGAAAAAATCAGAAGTAGGAATAAAAAAAAAGGTTAAAGGAGGGATTACCGGATTGTTTTATTAATTATTATCGCTGGCTTCAGCCGCTTGTGTGGTCTCCCCCGACGTGTCTGAGGTGAGATTTAGTTGGTCATACTTAAAATGACTGTTTAAAAATAAAGGTCTTATTATATTTTATTATTTTTACTATTATAATCACATTGTAAACAACATAAAATAGTCGTCAAGAGTGTAAGCAGCTTGACAAAAACCGACGCCGGCCACTAAACGCTTTGCTCGGACTAAAGGTTCGAGTTAACTCAAAAATATTAACGTTTAATTTCGTCAAGTCACGCACCTCAGATGTTGTTGTTAAGGACAGTATGTTCGTAAAGCACAATTCAATGCCGGCATTTCAGATAAACAGGAAGGTTCTCGCGGCCATGAAAAAAAAAAACGCTCCACTACATCTCCTATATCAAGGTTTATTAAATCTACTGTCTGGTACCACCCTGTTTATTCACGCACTATCAAAAGTACAGAACGATTTAATCACAAATCAAAATTCAAATTACTTATTTTTTAGGCCACCTCAAAGGCATAAAAAGACAGGAACGCATCGATGATTACCAGAAAAAAATAAATCAAATATAAGTTAAAAATCGGAAGTAGATGGCTTTATAATATCTTTATAATGGCTTTGTAATAGCGTGGCAATAGTTTTGTCAGCATGTAACGTGCAGACGGATGTTGTAAACATAATTGCATCGTCTTGCGGGCACTGGAAAGAAAATACCAGTTTAGAAAGAACACATTATGCTTATCTGTGCAGCACGGTGGTCGATTATTTTATATTACACTCTGTTGTCCAGGCTGATGTAATTTAAACTAATCCCTAATCGGAACAAATGGTGATAGACCTGTAGAACTTAATTTTAATTAAAAATGAATAATTTATAATTTTAAGAGGCGTGGGATAGTTAAAGGCACTAAAATTATCCGCGTTGTACTTAACTAGGACAGCCCCACGTATATGGCTGGTAGAACTATATATGCATTTTTACAGAACACTGTCGTAATGTCCCGTGTACATAAACGTACTGTGACACCTATAGGGCATTCCCCCCCCCCCCGTGTATGGTCTATAAACACGTCACAGTATTTTCATGCACACGGAACATTACAACAGTGCTCTGTAAAAATGCATATATAGTTCTACCGGCCATATACGTGGGGCTGCCCTAGTTATGTACAACGCGGACAATTTTAATGCATTTCACTAGCACACGCCTCTTAAAATTATAAATAATTTATTTCTTAAATTAAAATAAGTTGCACCGGTCTATCACCATTGGTTCCAATTAGGGATTAGTTTAAATTACATAAGCCTGGACATCATAGAGTGTAATATAAAACGATCGACCACTGTGCTGCACAGATAAGCACAATGTGCTCTTTCTAAACTGGTATTTTCTTTCCAGTGCCCGCAGGACGATGAAATTATAGAGCATTGCTGTTACGTTAACATATTTTTTCATATTTGTCCAGTTTATTTTCGATTTAGATAATTAAATGGGAGTTTAGGAGAGTGTCTCTCTTTAATGATAGACTAGCGGAGTCGCTCACATCGTTCACTCATTTCTGCTTCATCTCACTACGCTCGAAGAGCTTTCGTGCTGCAACTCTTATACTGTAGACAGCCATTCTATATCTAATACGATCAAGCAAATGATCAGAGTGTAGTACACGTTTTTCGTAAGGCTTCGGCTCATAAACAAACGATAATCATTATAAAGCATTTTAACAGTCTGGACACCAGAGAGCTACATGTGTCTCTTGTTCTTATTGCCAGCCATAATACCACTAACAACACTACTGGACCACGCGTGACTAAGTGGACCATCCTCATCCAACCAGATTCCTATTGTGTACTAAATGGAGAATATAACAAAAATGTCTTATATACCGAATGGAGCTTGTTAATATGGTGCATGTTGTACCTATCTTCGTATGCCATCCCTTGTGTCTGGGAGAGAGGATGAGGGTTTCGTTTCCTGACTCCAGGCCAGTTATTTCAACATCACTGGAATCTTTCTTTGCAAAAGCTACGATGAAAGGCAATTTTCTTTCTGGCACGTGCCTGAACTGTTATTGAGCCAGAAGGTGAGACATGCAATTTGTACTCAGTCGGCCTTTGCTTAAAGAAGCCATCCTCTTTCTGGCATGCACCTAAAATGGCAATGATCCAGGAGACAAGACACGCTATTTCTCCCCCAGTCGGCCTTGGCTTGAAGAAGCCTTAGCCATCCTTGCTACAAGGCCACTTCAACGCTGTAGAACACGAGTTGCGGGATGCTTGAACTAAACATGCTTGGTAATTTTTTCGTGGAAAATGCGTCGAGCTCTACGGGCTCTCCTTTATATGCGATTCTCTCCACTCTCAGTATAGATTATTTTTGTATTGAAATAAATTGTGCTGTGGAAGCTGCACAGTAAAAGCGATGCCAGAGCCGAACACAAGGAACCACACGTCGCTTTTAATTTTTGTTACAACGACACTTTACATGGGTTTCCTTATTTAACATATTTTAAGAATGTTACTTAGAAGCCATCTCCTTACCTGCTACGTGTAATCTTTTAAACAGGAAACACATGTCGCCTATCATTTTTGACGAATATAAATATCCAAAAAGTAACTTATTTTCCTCTCTGAACCCCCCCCCACCGCACACTTACATGGGTTTTATAGTTTCATTTATTTCACCACATTTCTATAGATTATTGCTAAGGAGTAATCCAGGTAATGGCTTAATATATACAGTTTTGATCGAATGTTGCAGTTTAAAACGTTACAAACTTAGATATAGAAATATTCCTGAAAACCTTTGTGTTATCAGTATGTTTTGATTAGATTACTTGGCATTTAGTATTTGATATTTTCGTACCCTTAAGTTATTTCATTTATTTAACAGTTAAATGGGTATTCTGTTGTCTTGGCTCTAAAATGTTTGTAAAACAGTGTTTAAAGTCTGGCCAACCATTTCAGTTGCCTTCAATGGATTGTTCACAGATTATTTGTAGCAGTGTTGTTTTCTGGTAGTGTTAAGGGTTTGCATTTAGATACGTTGTATTCGGTTGCATGACTGATGTTCAAGGCCTGTGAATAAATTAATCAAAATGTGACAAACCATGGCTTCCATCACTGGTGCTGTAAGTCAGGTCTGTAAGGTATCTTTGACTCGACTCACAACAATTGCAAAACAATTATGGACCACTACCTTCAGCAGTAAAATTCGACATTCCGAAGTTAACAATGAGCCTCGAAAAAGATGGGACAACAATGGTTTGAGGAGGTGTATCTCTTTTTCCGAGGTGATTTTGTGAAGCTAGAAATACGAAAATACACCTATTCGAAATCCGGATTAATTTCCTGTCTTTTGACACCTTTATTTAATTTTTAACCTTCCTACTTCCAGAGGAAAGAGGTACATATAGGGTGTAACAAAAGGTAGTGTCAAAACATTACTGACTAATTCCTTGGATCAAACAAACAACTTAATTCCTATAAACATTTGGACAAAAACTTCTTATTATTTAGTTATCCTATGAATTAATAACCAAATTCTAACTCCCCCCCCCCACTATCCGGTGATTGCAAGATTGAAGACATGAATCAAATTAGGAAGGTAGTAACTGAAGATAGTGAACTGAAGGCAGTGAACAAAATGCTGTTAAGAGTCAAAGTCAGACCTAAAATAAAATATCTCTATTGTGCAAAAATTTGTCCTTAATGGGGATCAACAATTGTTAGAAAATTTCGTTAGTTGTTGTTAACGTAGGCGGAATCAGAGCTTTAATTCCGTGAACTGATGCATGGTAAACGCTAAAAAAGGTAAACATCTTGAAAAAGGAAAAATTCTGACAACACTACAACTGCTGTATGAAAGTGAATAATTTTGATCCAACAATACAATATACACGAACGTGCTGCTGGATCGTTGATCCGTTGTTTTTTTTTTTTTGGAATAGGTTCTGCTTCTCTTACTACAGTGTTTTTCTAACCTGTTCGAACATTCCAACGGTTGTTCGAATAATACCCCAACAACGTGTAATTTGTTGGTTTTCAGTTCTCATGTTTTGGAATTTTCTATGTGTACACGAGGATGTTCAGGTGACCACACATAAACTAGTCCAATGGCCAAGTAACAGGGCGGAATTGAGGTTCATTGGCATGTCCAGTCCACAGCTAGGTCATTAGCGCCACACATCACTTCATTTCAGACAATACGTTCCATCTAGTTGCTTCCTAAGGCTAAAATGCGCTGGTGGTCCATCATAAAGAAACCACATGTTCACCTAATCTCAAGATGGACATCTTCAGTAGCATTGGCAGGATGTATTCCAAAAAATGTCGGTATCCCTGCCCAGTCAACCGTGGAGAAGTACATGGTTGGTCTGGTATGGCTAAGAATAACACACCAAATGTTAACTGAAAACTTTTTTGGCGTGGAACCTGCCCAAATGTGCATATTATGGGAATTTATGGTGCCATCCAGTGAAAAACATGCATCATCTATTAAGAGGATCCTCCCTAAAACCAGTCGTTCATCTGTACAACGCTGTAAAGGTCACCGACAAAAAATAATCTGCTTGGAATTTCTTCGTTTTGCTTCAATCTTTATTGGTCTTATACGTAAGTAGATGATTCAATTCTCCTGTTTTGGTCCATACGCTACCCGAACACATTCCTAAAGGAGCCTCTGCAACCTTATAAGAAAGATACCAATCAATTTCGTTTAGATCATTAAGTTATGTATGAGACAGTCATCAAACAATACCAAAGTGTGAGCCTGTTTTCTACCTTTGCATCTGATGGCTTAATTTCGGCCAAATTAATTTAAAAGGAAAACAAAAGACACAAAATAAATGTTAGTCATGCATGTAGGATAAACAGCAATTCAATAATTGTACTGCTGTATTTCATCAGAAAAGAAAGTTTCCTTTCCTTTGACGGAATTCCTCCTCTTTGTGGTGAATACCATTACACAGAAATCAGAAATTTGGTCAAAGGAAAGGACCATACAAAAATTTCAAAGCGAAGGACTCTTTTCCGATATAATACAATTAGTGAATTTCAATTTAACCTACATGCATGAATAAAATTGATTTTCTGTGTTTTATTTTCCTTATAAATTAATTCTCTCGAGTTTAAGCTATCTGAAGCATAGGTTAGAAAACTGCCTCATCTTTAACCTTACAAGAAGTTTTTTATGCTTAAGTCTATAGTATCCGTGGCATATCTTGAGTTCTCCGCAGAACGAACACAGATAATCGCTTGTACGTTTTCAGCAGCAAAGTGCCTTGTTGATATCCAAGATGGTTACAAAAACAATGGCGGTCATCGATTAAAGCTACCCCATCCAGGAAGACGTAGCCACCCACAAAATACTTGCAGGACTCAAAATACACCGCGCACACAATAGTGAAGGAGCATAAATTGGGATTATAAAAAGGTAATTCCTTGATCATGGCTTCGCTCAAGATGTTGTCCCGAACAGGTATAATAATCCTACAGCAGTTGAAGGAGATGATAGTTTCTTACATTACCAGGACCAGACTTTGTCATAGGGACTTTGTCATGTTCATTTTTAGTTCTAAGCAGGCGAGTTTCTTAGCTGGGCTTAACTGTGCTATTATTCAGTCTGATTGGTCTAGCACTGTTCGACCCGGACGTCAAGACAGATTGAAAAAGCATTGTCGTTGAATGGGCTGCGCTGTGCTCGTTCAGTTTGCGACTGGACGAATTACTCTAACGCTAAGCGTTCATTGCTTGGAGAGTAACTAGGACTACGTATTGGGCCTAAAGCCACGCATGCACTAATCCCCCCCCCTTTTGGTAACTCAGACAAGGTGGAAAGCCCATTCCTTCCAATCAGACTGATTGCTCTCATTCAACAACGATGTAAGAAATATCTACTTATTTCCCCGATTTGCATAATTGATTCATGCACTTCAGCAGCACTGCAGTCGAAGTAAAACAAATATATAGTTTGGAAGTGTTTTGAAGTGAAGTGGAAGTGTTTTTATGGTCGCAGGCCTAATTCCGCCCACGCGTGTTTCACACTGCTCAGTAGTGTCTATATAAAACTGACGACAGCGACATCGCAATGCTGCCACCCTTTTGTGTTTGCATTACACAGTTTAGGAGAGAGAAATCGGGAAATCGATTTTTTTTTTGAGCATTGTAGTGTGAACACAACCTATACATAACTTAAGCCTACTTATCATTCTGCAGTTCCAGTACAGAATACAAGAATCCTTTAGGAACACAAAGCTCGGTTTTGGTTTTCAACTAATTTCAATGCGTAATTCGTCCAGGTCGGTCGTTTTTTTTTGTCCGTTGTGAATGCCTCTTTTATGTCCATTGTCCAGACTTGTTTCACATTTATGGCACGAAATAACAAAATGACGCTGCAGTGTACGGAACGAATTGTAAAACGTGACATGTAAATTTCATTTATAATGGCCGTGTGGAGAAGATAATGTCATTCATCACGGCAGTATCCCTATTCCGTGCTTTAGTATGTGGGACCTTATGAATTGATTCCTTTGCTGGCTAAGTAATGCAACGGGGTGTTAAAGCTGAACATGATGGCAACAGCAATCCTGTAAACGAATTTACGAGGATTTCCATTCGCACATCTGTGTTTATGCGTGTCAAGTGGCGGAATATTAGCCAACCATCTTCATAGATCTCTTGTTGCTTAGAAAAACGACATTTCCTCACGCTGTTAACGAATACATTTTCTAACTGCATACAAGTCAAATTTTGCTCCAGGTTAGAAACAAAGTCATTTTACTTATAAAAAATAAATAAAAAAGATTAAAGGATTTTAGCGTTATTGGTTTAAAGACTTACCAGCCGAATCTTTAAAGAAAGTAACGTTCGAGGAGACATTGTGCTGCAACTAGTATGCAGCTGACAGATATTCGTCAAACTATGACTAATATCTTTTTTAAGTGCATGCAAGTCGAATTTTACTGAATGTTGCAACCATTAGCTGAGGGTTAGGAATATGCTTGATTGCAACCAATAACCCATAACAGCCTGAAAAAACTTTCAGACCGTTGTTCGTAGATATGGTACTTGGATCAGTTATCGGATTCGAACCGGCATTCTCTTGGTTTGGAGCTGACGACGCTGACCACTGGGCTGTGATTGTCCGCTTTGCTCGGAGTCTCCGCTCCCCCTCACAAAGCTCGTGCTGGGACTTAGTTTTTCGCTGTTATACGTTGAAGGCGTACGTTCGTATTTTCGTATTTTCGTATTTTCGCTGTTATACGTTGAAGGCGTACTTGAAATGCGTAGATTGACTATTGACCTAGTCTTGACTTATGGTCTGCTACATGATGTGTTTGATACTGACAGTGGCCAATATTTTCATTTTCATGTACGAGGATGCAGTAGGACTAGAGGTCATCCACTTCAATTAGTGGTAAACAAAACTAGCCTACGCGAGGGTTTTTTTTTTCGTGTTAGTACGATAAATATCGCAGGTTGCAAATGTGCTTATTTATGTTGGTTGCAATGGGGTGTTCTGGTTGAATTTGTGTTGTGTAGTATTGCAAAGTATGTCGCACATTAGAGCAGTGGTTGTGTAGAGCACGGAAAAAGTATTAGATTATCGAAAAAGTGTGGGTTATCAAAATTAACCCACGGTGACGTGTGTGGGTTTTCAGATTAACCGTATATAACGGCTACACTTTTAGCATTCAGATGTGTTGGCGTGACGTCACCACCGTGCATTAAACAATAAGAACCTGTAAGATAATACTTATAACATTACACATTATTAGAAGATTATTCAGATTATAAGTTTGTATTGCAAAGAACTTAAACCTTAACTTTATTAGTACAATGACAGTGCCCTTTGGGCATTATATGAGGGGGGGGGGATTGAGGCTTAATGGCATTATATGAGTGACGTTGTAAGTTCAATAAATGAATAAACTTACCTAACAACTCAAATAACAATAACCTGTTAGCTAATACATACAACATTACACAGTATTAGAAGAAATGTTCAGATAACAAGGTAATACTGCAAATAATTGAAACCTCAGCTTTCATTCAAAGCTTTGAATACATGAATAAACTGACAAAAAATCTGAAATATACAATAATAACCTGTAAGATAATACTTAGAACATTACACATTATTAGAAGATTATTCAGATTATAAGTTTGTATTGCAAAGAACCTAAACATTAACTTTATTAGTACAATGAAAGTGCCCTTTGGGCATTATATGAGTGACGTTGTAAGTTCAATAAATGAATAAACTTACCTAACAACTCAAATAACAATAACCTGTTAGCTAATACGTACAACATTACACAGTATTAGAAGAAATGTTCAGATAACAAAGTAATACTGCAAATAATTGAAACCTCAGCTTTCAGTCAAAACTTTGAATACATGAATAAACTGACAAAAAAGCTGAAATATACAATAATAACCTGTAAGATAATACTTAGAACATTACACATTATTAGAAGATTATTCAGATTATAAGATTATATTGCAAAGAACTTAAACCTTAACTTTATTAGTACAGTCAACGTGCTCTTGGGGCATTGTATGAATGACACTGCAATTTTATTAAATGAATAATCACTTAGAACACAGATAACACTTTTTACACTTAGAACGCTATGCATTATTAGAAGAAATATTCAGATAGTTGATAATGTAATACTGCAAAGAATTTAAACCTTAACTTTATTAGTATGGTCAAAGTGACGTTGGGATATTATTTATGTGACGTTGCAAGTATAATAAATGAAAAAACTGACAGAACAGCTCAAATAACAGTAACCTGTAAGATAACACTTAGAACACTACACATTATTAGATGAAATATTCAGATGGGTAATAAGGTAATACAGCAAAAAATGTAAACCCTAAATTTATTACTACAGTAAGTGTCCTCGGGCCATTATATGAGTAACGTGGCAAGTTTACTTAAATGACTATGCTAGTGGGTCACTGCCAAGTTGCATGGCGGCCACTACCTTTGGTACTTTACCAGACACCAGAACTGAGCATAAATACCAATGCGGCAAAACAGCTTGAAAATTGTTGAAAATCGGTAGACTTTGTGCCCTGACAGGCAATAGTTGCATTTGAATGAGGTGCATAAACTGTTTCATTGAGATAAAAGTGAGTGAATATCGTAGAATTAAACACTGCAACTCAAAAAAGCTACTGCAGACTACTGCAACTACTATGTACTTGCTACTGATTAATTCCACTAATATAAAATAACTTACACACTAGATACGAATGAAATTTGGTACTCAAGAAACTTTTAACTCTAGTGTGCCTTTCGTGGTTTGACGTCTGGAGAGGCTTTAACTAAAAAGATTGCAATCATTTGTAATGCTGTTTTCATGTATTGGGTGGGAAAACATACATTTCCAGTAGCAGAAAATGTTCACCTGTCTGCGGCAAACATAATGAGCGCCCGCAAATCTGCAGGGCAACTGTTAAAACACATTATTTCATGTACTTTTCTTCTTTTTTTAAATACATTACAGACTTACAGAATATTGCACATTACATTTATTGTAGACAGTGAGACACAATGCCTCAGATTGTAGCATTGTAAAATTTTTACTTTTATGTTCAATCCAGAAAATTGCCTTTTAAATGGTTAGGTTAGGTTAGGTTATTACAAGGACCGTGTAACAACAATTTCTGTGTACGTGTAGTACTTAAAACAATCTAGTAATTCAGTAACAGCACAGTGCCGTCCTTTTATTAC
>JAHWFP010007851.1:0-26342 GCA_023313725.1 Lithobius niger | reverse complement strand
TGTGTAACAACAATTTCAGTGTACGTGTAGCACTTAAAACAATCTAGCAATTAAATACCAGGATAGTGCCGTCCATTTATTACCAGGACTGTGTAACGACAATTTGTGTACGTGTAGCACTTAAAACAATCTAGTTATTCAATATGCCGGCCATTTTTTCTAAAGGACTGTGTACAAACAATATGCAGTCTGCATCATCAGAAACGTACAATGCGCATTCGTGTTTGTGTGTATGTATGTATATCTACTCGTTTGGATCTACGTTGATGAGAACATTGCCAAATAAAAAGAAAATCAAGGTACGCTTCCAGCAGGCCCATTTTCAAAGCTGAAACTTGACTTTTTGACCCTCAAATATGCGAAAAAAACTGAAATCAAAACTGTTCGTGACGACAAAGCTTGATAACGCAAACTCTGAAATCTGTTTCATGATGACAAACTTTGATCAGGCGAATTAACCAGTTTCTTACCTTGGTCGCCAAAAAACTTTAAAAGGACGACACATGTGCTATCATACTTATTATCAGCAAAATGAAGTACGGATTTCAAAATTTGATGACTCTAACTGCCAAGACGCACAAAGAAAGCAACCATGTAGGTTTTAAAAGGCTAAAAAAACATTCACGTTTCAGAAGCAAGGAGCGTGGATTGAGCGAGCACAGCAAACGATTTTCATGGATAGGAAACCTTTTCATCGCGTTTCCCGCTTTGCTCTCTCAATCTTTCATTTGGCACTACTCTCACCTTTGTAGGGAACGTTACTTCCGGAAAAGTTAGGCGTCTATTTACGCAAGGAAACCAATAAATCTCATGTTATGAATTATGCGGTGTCTATGAAATGCAGACGACGAGCTACGGAATGTGATGAACGAAGTGTAAGCATCAGTTGAATTCTCTTTTGTCCCGGTAATTAGCATATCGATTTTGCGATGCTCTGACGATCAAAGAAACTTGGTGACGTATGGATCAACGCCAATGGAATTAGCGAGGCGAACCCTACAGCAAGCTAAAATTATATGTCTGTTGGAAATGTAAGAAAGTGCGAGCGTTATTTAATTACGTTCGCCGTTTCTTATATTTTATTAGCAGCCGAGTATAAAAAGCTGCTCCCAAGCGATGAACCACATGAAAACCAAACAGGAAAGAAAAGCCAGTAGTGATTCCAAGATTCCCACCTACGTCACAAATAAGGGCTACTGCATTATAGGCTTCGGTTTCATCATAACTAATAACAATGTTGCTATCAAATTTAAAGTGTGCAACACTAAAGGGTAAGCGATCATCAAATTGCGTGTACGTAGATATGAGGTACCGTGTCTCTGTACATCGCCTTGTGCAGAAAGAGTCCTTCTTGGGATCCATCGTCAATGCTGTCGTTTGGTACTCGCTCATTGAAATTCTGGCTTCCGCAACTGTTCTGCACACTGGTAAGCTCAGGTTATTCATATACGGTAATCTGCAATGAAAATGATGATGAATATATACTCTCAAAGAAATGCAAATTAGACTCATTTCCTAACATAGGTTTAGCTTTATTTCGCACTTTAATGCATGAAAGAAACAGAATTTCACGATTATTAAAGTTTCTTTAAAGTATTTGGGAGAATCATTCTAGTCACCAAGAAGTACCAAGTGTAAAATCCCAAGGAGGTAAAATCTCTAAATTAGTAATAGTACTGTTATACTAGGGTGGTCCATACGGCGGGGGGGGGGATTGAGGCTTAATGGCGCGTCAACAACGTGGTCAATAGCGCCAACCTCAGTCACAGTGCAGTGGTCCGGGTTGCCACTGCACTACACACACGGTTCAAGGAAAAAACGACCCTGGTAAAACGCCCCTGGAAAACACACACACCCAACAAAACGCTCCCGGAAAAAAACGCCCCCAGGAAAAAACGCCCCCAGTCAAAAAAGCTCCTAGGAGAAAAATTACCCTGGAAATAATGTCCTTAAGTAAATGATTTTTGGTTCACATCTCCAGGTTCACAAATTTCTTAACTACACTTCCTTACGTAGTTAAGTATTAGTTTCTTTTAGATGACGTAAGGCTCCAAGAAATTTATTTAAAAACGGTTGAAATTTTGAGCAATTCCACGCTCCGAGTAGAGATTCCTCTATCGAATTAGGTCCTTAACGACTCCCTGTCCGTTTGCATTTGATTTACTTAGAAGACATACCGTTTTTCTTAAAAACATGTACAACGTTGATCATTTTCACGTCCCCAATAGGGATTCCTCTAGGAATTTATACATTTACGACACTCGCTCCGTTTGTATTTGATTTACTCAAAAGATGGACTGTTTTGCTTAAAAACTGATACGAGGGGGAGGGGGGGAATTGAGGCTTAATGGCGCGTCGACAACTTGGTCATTAGCGCCAACCTCAGTCACAGTGCAGTGGTCCGGGTTGCCACTGCACCACACATTACAGAGATGTTATTCAAACGACTTAGTGAGCGTAAAATTGTGGGTGATTCCGCGGAGATAGTCTAGAATAGGGAGATATCAAGAATTGGAGACGCTGTACTGGACCAATAGTCATTTTGAAGGATAAAGAAGGCTATTTTAAGGGAAAAAGTAGCTAGGTATGTGAATTGTAAACGGGGAGACTTTAGTAAATACGCAAAGATATTATTTAAATAAACTTCTTGGAGCTGTAAATCATTTGAAGCAAACTAATGCTCGTAAAGATGAGTCAGCTCATTATGAATCTTTCTGGACGTCTCAGTTTACGTCCAGGAAAAAAATAGGGAAAATTAATTGTAAATGTAGAGTAAAAACGCAAAGATACTTTGTTTTTTATAAATTTCTTGGAGCATTAAGTTATATGAAGCAAACTAATGCTCGTATAAATGAACTGTCTTAAATGTGCGGTTCATCTACTATGACCACCACTTGGGCATTTTCCCGTACGTTTTGTTCCTAGGCGTTTTTTCCTGGGGGCGTTTTTTTTAGGGGGCGTTTTGTTGGGGGCGTTTTTTCCGGCGGCGATTTTTCCGGATACCGACCCACAAAGTACTGGAAAAATAGGCCTGTTATAGGCCGAAAGTAGCTTCAAAGTTTGTAGGCCCATTAGAAAACTTTCAACATGTTACGAATTATCCTTACTTCTACGGCATTAGGTGTGACATTAGGGATGTATTGTTATTCTGCTAGCATCTGGTGAAGTGTTGCGTGTACGTTTATGGTGTACATCTTTAGCCACATCTGCTTAGTTTGTCACACCATTTACTTCCCTTTATTTTTATCTTAGTGATGTGTTTGTAGCTTTTTAGCAGTGCTTTGAAAAGAGTTTCGCAAAGTTTGGGCCCATAATTATAACCATTGTGCTGCCATGCCCTTCTTTTTATCTTTCCTTTCTTCTATGGTTGATTGCATTCTGTTCATTACATTTTATTCTGAATAACGTGTGGGGGCGCAAACTATAATTATTTCTGTGTTATTACAGTGGCCTGACGTAGCATGCAAGCCATATGCTCTCCTCAGTAACTCATTGAAATGGTGCTGCTATGCGGTCATGCCTACCGCCTTCCGCCATACTGCTTCGTAACAGCATGATGCAGCACCCCCTCTCTTTGGCATGATTTTAAGGGAATGGTTGAATCAGACATACCAAGGGAGGTGGATTGGACGGAGAGGTTTAGTGGAATGGCCACCTAGAAGTCCGGACCTAACTCCACCTGATTTCTTCCGTTGGGGTTTTTTGAAGGGGTGTCTTTCAGCTGAAGAACACCACCCACACAATATCCACGACCTGCGTTAGTGCACTGTTGATATTTGTTAGACTACAACTCCAGACATGATTGCTAATGTTTGGGACAACATGGGTGAACGGGCTAGGCACTGTGTCGCAGCACTTTGAAAATGTTGTGTTGAACTAGAGCATATGTAAATGAACCCGAAGTTACTTATTTGGCCAATTATCATTACGAACGTTGCCAGCAATCAGAAGGACATTATGTATTTCCTTTTTTCCCATTTTGTTTCATTTAGAATCCGTACGACATGAGAGATGAGAAGAGATCGCTGCCCACAAGCTAAGAAGGCCTATATTTTTCCAGTACTCTGTGGACCACCCAGTATAGCCATACTTTTGCAGTAATGATTCAGTATAAGTGATTTAGTGGATATCGTTTTGGCCGAGGAGCAAGGCACAGCTGATTTTTGGATCTGTCATAATTGATTATTCAACAATTGTCGCTTGCTGCAAGATCCATATAATATGGAGATCTAATGAATGTTGAATCACGAGTCGTTGTTCCTAAAATTTTCAAATTTTAAATAAAGATTTTAAATTTATCATTCATTTTTCTTTTGTGTCGTATATATCATAAAAAATAGTGATTTTTGAAAACTGCTTATAGAAGTCACGCTATATGTAAGAATCTCATGGTCTTTTGACTGTAAAAGATAATTCAATTGGCATTTAAACTGAATCACCCACAGCTCCATTGTAGATTACTAAAAAAAACAGCATTTCAGGGAAGCGTAAGATTCAGAGAAGCAAAACGACAAAATAACATCGCTGGAGTGTTGTACTAACAGCACGCTCATTAAGAAGCATGGAGTTCAACAGTCTGTGATGAAACAGGACTTTTTAGGGCTTCCTAAATACGACCGCATGCACCAGTCCAGTTCCCAAAAAAATAACTAGCATTGACATCTTTTCAGATGTTTGTTAGTATTGCCAGACACCTTTGCTGCCTTATAAGGGCTGGGTCATTTTGTATTTTGACGGGGGGTGGGGGAATGGATGTAAAAAAATGGATGTATGAATTTGTTTAAGTTCTCTTAAGGGGATCGTTAATTTCTAAGCGCTGTTAAGATTGGATCGGTAGAGAAAACTATAATTCTAGGTCTGAGGATTGCCATTTAGGGAAGAAGAAAAAAACGTCTTGGCTTCTTGAGGATAAGGTTGACGACAAGCTTTATAAACGTGTCATAAGTATTGGAGAGCAAGGCAGAAGACAAGCTTTCTAAAATTTTCATTGCTGTAAAAGTGCCGTGGCTTATGAAGGGCAAAGCTGAAGACAAGATTTGTGAATGTGCCATGGTTTCTGGAGGCAGAGCTGAAGACATCTAAAAGGCACCATACTTTCTGGAGGGCGAGGTTCTAAAAGTGCCGTGGCTTCTGGAGTGCAAGGTCTTAAGAACTCTGAGTTTTTTAGGCGATTACAATATTTTGTAAGGGGGGGGGGAGATGAGGCTTAATAGCGCGTCGAGAGCTTGGTCATTAGCGCCAACCTCAGTCACAGTGCAGTGGTCTGGGTTGCCACTGCACCACACATTACAGAGATATTATTCAAAACCCTAATCTAAATCTTGTCATACATATGTACCTCCTGCAAAAATTGAAAAACACCGGACAGGAGGACAGACTTATCGCCCAATTGACGCACAATGTCGTGCGGAAGATGGAAACGACGACGAAAACCATCAAGATGGCAACAATCAACAAGGAAGTGCCGGACCGTAAGTGGCCGCCGACACCAATAACATTCAGGACGGTCACTCCCCCGCAAAAGGAAACAGTGAGTAAGTCGAGTGTGACCAATGCGCAAACGGGCCAACACCACCTCCTCACGGCAACTGCGGCAACACGCCGAGTGCCATTCCTCAACAGTGCCTTTAATAGCTCGTAATTTATTGCCGCCCTGTCCATCCCACGAGGCTTGCCAAAAACCGTGTAACCTCAGACGCAGAGTTGGAAAGGCGTCCGAGGGAACAAGGCTGAGATCCCTTCCGAGAGGGCCAGAAAGGGCCCCTTTTGCTGCAGAATCCGCTTGCTCATTTCTTCCTATCCCAACATGGGCCGGGATCCAGCAGAAAAGCACGGTTTTCCGCTGGCCAGGCAAGCGGGAAAGCAAAGCTTGGACACGTTGTGTCAAGGGGTTCCGTGGATTGTAAGTTGCTAATGACTCCAGGGCACTCATGGAATCGCTAAAGATAATGAAATGCGTGCCCTGAAGGCCAAGGATCCATTCCACCGCCAAACCGAGAGCTAAAAGCTCTGCAGAAAACACAGAATAGCCTGATGGAAGGCGATGGGCAACCGTCACTCCCTTACAAACACAAGCACAAGCCACTCCAGCGTCTGACTTCGACCCATCAGTAAACAGCCGCTGATAACCGGCGTACTGAGAACACAGCCGCCGGAACTCCTGTAAGTACCTTGCTGGTAGAGTGGAACCCTTCGGGAGGGACGCCAGAGCGAAAATGAAAATGCCACTTGGGACAAGCCAAGGGGCCACTTGCATCCCCAAGCCTCAAGACGCTGGGCATTTCAAAGGCTATCTCCTGACAGGACTGCTGGAGCCTATCGCGGAAATCACCCTTACCCACCCCGCGTCTACCGACTCGCAAGTCTGGCCCAAAAACCATGGACCAAGCAGGACTGGATTCCACAGCACGTAAACGCACAGCATACTGAATGGGCAGCTTCCGCCGATGAATGGCCAAAGGTGGCTCCGAGGCCTCAGCATATTTTGTAGGCAAGAGTTTTGTAAGCGATGACACTTTCTGAAAAAGTCTTAGTCTCAATTCAAGAACGTGGTTTAAACCACCCTTTCCTGGTTTCGAAAATAAAAATTTGGATTGCGACGTATTTAATTTGGTTACAGGAAATCACCGGCTCGTAACCTGAATATTCTTAACAAAACTTAACTGGGGAGGGAGTTCTAATTATTTTTGAACCTTAAGTTGTGGGGACGCTCAATATTTTTTCTCGAACTTGGAGGGAGATGGGGGTCACTGCGACATTTTTGGTTGTACTCTCAACTAATCCAAATTACTTTGTTCTTTCCACCATCATGCATAACGACCGGCCCTAGAGTTGGTTTAAAAACGTAAAGAAGATGTCAACTTGTTGTAAAATTATTGTAAAATTTAAGAGAGTTCTACCATAAAATTTAAAATAAAATTTGCTAATTCACAGTGGGAGCCTGACGAATTTCTATAATTTGGAACAGGACAGGAAAGGAAGGGTTAGTGAAAGCTGACTCATGCATACATGCACCAGCGTTATTTAATTGATTTTTTAACTTACACCTGTCACTGGCCCATGCATACGGAATCTTACCGGAATCTAGATAAACCATTTCACTTCTGCTAAGAACTAACAAAAGCCTAGGTATTGACCTTTCCATCTGTTATTTTAGAGTGTAACAATGATTCTTTAGTTAGTTTCAGTTACTAAGGCAGATTATTCGGATCCGAAATTTTAAGAAAACTGTAAATGTCGTCAAACACTTTCTATTGCTTTTTTTTAACCGTAACTGAGTTAGTCTACATAATCTACATAATAAAAGCGGTAAAACGGAACTAGATGAGTAGAGGTCGAAAGAGGAGGAAGTGACGTGAAGGGTATTCGATGCCCTGTAACATTTCTTTTTTTAAGGTAACAGAGAATAATGCCGAGAAAGGTGGAAAGAAACTAGAAAGGAACATAAAATGGCAGTGAAAAAGGCAACTGGATTCATTCCTTCGCACGGTAGAACGGTCTTTTCTCCTAGAAGGTCACATTACCGGAAGTGAAGTCATCCAAGATCACGGTGCCCATACGGAGACAACCATTTTGAGTCACGTCACAGGAAAGGACATTAGCAGAGGTCTCGTGACAGAATGTGTTGTCATCAAGGGTCACGTGACCGGATGATGCGTGGAGGAGAGACTATGGAGGCGGGGCTGTGGTGGGCATGGGGCAGGGCCATGGTGGGCACGAGACAGGGCTATGGCGATGACGTTACTTCCGCTGGGCAGGGCCAAAATGTCTCTTCGAGTACCTTGAATATCATCATTTCTTCCTACTGTTAAGGATGGGAGAGGGGAGGAACAGGATTGGAAAAAAGGGGGGTATTACAGGAAGTAAAATTCCGGTCACAATGAACGGGTAAAATGACCCCTCAAACCAAACACCGGACGAATACTGCAAAACAAAATCGTGGATGAAACATGATGCCGGATAAAGCCAGGACGACCGCTAATGTTTACAATATCGTATAGTTGCACCAATGCTTGTCATAAATAAACATGGATAGAATTAGTGGATAATTCTCATTTGTGAAAAATAGTAAATTTATGTATCCTATCGTTTGAGAGATTAACTGGATTGCAATGCATCATTTAAAAAAAAAAAACGCATTGAAGCATCGTCCAAATTCAGTGTTTGCTTTTTTAGCGTTTTAGTCTTCTGTACAGCCTTTCCGGCTGAGAAGACTATTGCAACGACTTTGTCCATCCGACGCTTTTTTCAACTTCGCAACGGTACCAGATAGAGACGACCACAGTTTACAACGTTAGATTCAGTGTCAAAAGTTAGTTAAATAACATGGCAAATTAAAACATCGTTACCTCCTTATAGCTAATAGACTTCTTCGACCTAACTAAATTATTTAATAACATTTCATCGTCGAATTGAAATCCTAAGACTTTGTGTTAACGCAGCCATAAAAACAAAAACATTTTAGCTTCGTTTAAAAGAGTCTTGTCGCATTGTTGCATGAATGAATAGGCTTACAGTCGAACAAATTCTCCATTAGGGCTATCTGCTACTTACGAAACTAAAACTGCCGTTAAAAAAAATTTGGCCTAAAAATGAAAATTATGCCTAAAATCACGTTACCATGGCAACGTCAAGATGCTACGAGTCACTACTGGCTTTCTCAACAGCGTCTCTCCTGTCCCTTCCCTACTACCACTAATCTATATAGGCTATGTTGAGCATTACATTGTAACACTGTAACTGTGTGCTCGGATAGACGCATACCATGTTGCAAAAATGAATAAGCTTACTGTATACAATCCAAATCGCCATCAGTTGCTACTAACGAAATGAAAGTTGTAAATTAAGCCTAAACGCTGACAATTATGTCTAAAATGTAAAATAAGCTTAAAAGCTAACACATTTTTAACAGGCAATTCTGATGGTTACTGCTTTTAGATTATATAATAGAGATAGCTGTTGCAATGCGTGATAGAGAAGTGTGCATCACTATTGGTAGTGGCTGAACTGCACAGAAGACCGGATGCGACTAGGTAATCGCTGTTACTTTTATAAGGCATACGTTTCATCATGATAAACGCAATATCCGTTTAGTTGCTGATAAAGCGGAGGCATCCACCTTAAAAAATTCGTTTACTTCGAATTCGTGTCTGAATTTGAACATTAAAAAAAACAATAATAAGCTGACTGGCTCTTTTTTGAGGAGATGCGCCAGATACCTTACGGTTGTTATACTGTTTCTGTTGCGTTTTAATAGTATGAACTGTAAATTTTCGCTATTAAAGATGAAAAATGGTTTCGTGTGTACTTTTCATTGTTTAGCCTAGCTATTCTTCTGCAATGAATCGTTTTCTTAATTGATTAAATTGTTAAATGGATTAATTAATTTTAACAGAACTTACATGCACTTAAGACTTCTCCTTAATTTCCTTAGCAGACAAAGGCTGGTGCATTTGTTGTAATCATCCGAATCGACGCATGGGTTCACAGGTGTGTTCAGACGATTAACCTGAACGGAAAAAGACATTGATAGAGGTGACAATACAGAGAATAAAGCATCACAATACAGCGATAAACCGTATTAGACCGTGTAAACGGTCAAAACATCAGCAGTCCACTCATAGCAACGACTCATAGCATCGAAAATTCTTGTCCTGTTGTTTAATCGTACTGTTATAACCCAGACTGTTTATTGAATATTGGTCGTTTTACCTCAAAGTGTCTACATCGATTCTAAAATGATTCTACGGCCATTCTGTGGATTTAATGTTTGTAAATCCGTAAGTATTGTTAATCGGTAACGGAATTTTTGTCCTAAGAAAAAAATACAGTCAAGACTTGCAGCCCCTAATTGTATCAGAAGGCCAGGATGGCAAAACTTGGCAGACAGAGCGGTTGCACTTACGATGCAGTTTATTCGCTCTTTCACTATGAAATTTCGAGCAACAGCCACTATTTCTCAGAGAGAGTAAATTATATACAATTTCCTATAGATCAACAGTGGCACACCCATGAAAACTTACGTAATAAGATATATTTTTTTTATTGATTTGTGACACGAAGCCAACTTCTCATTTGTGACAACAATAATACAATACGATAAAAATATTACATTAGTATATCTTTTCTTTCAACAAACAATACCCATATGCTTTGTCCTCTCTTTTATACAAATAATAATATTAATTATTTTATTTTATTTTATATATTTCTCTCAACACTTCATTATTGTTTTCTATTCAATATAGGTATTAATATTTTAGGTTATATGGTAAGTTGTTAAATATATTTATTAAGTAAAATTCTTTTCTCATCTTAATGAATTTATTTCTCCGCAGAGGAAGTTTCAGGTATTTACTTCTTAGTTGTGACTCGTTCTTTTTATCATCAAGTTTATTTTTTAGTTTGAAACAGTTCTTTAAGTAAATTACATGCAATCTTAGTTGTACAATACTCTCGAGGAATTCCTAACTTATTTTGTAGGTTTCTTTTTGATTTCATAAAATAAAGTTCTAAGTACTTTATTTTCAAATATCTGTAATCTACCAATTTGTGTTTTACTCGCGTTTCCGTAAATCTTAAGTCCATCGAGGAAATAGATTCAATCCATGCTTCGTAAAGTGTTATTTTGTTTTTATTAGTTAAACAATTTCTGAGGTTGTATAATTTGGGCATTAATTGCTTAACTTTATTAATGATAGTATTATGTGTTCTTCAAAGTTCCATTTATTATTGATTGTAATTACCAAGTATTTCACTGTTTGTATTTTTTTATATTACAAATTTCCTTTTAGTAGTGCCATAAAATAGTTTAATTTGTACATCTTTTTCAATAAATTTTTGGTTTGTAATAATTTCCATCTGTATGGTTTTTTCTTTTCCTATAAAGACATGGTTGTTCCAGCACCATTCGTGTATTTTGTTAAAGTCTTCTTAAAATTTGATCATTCCTACCTGATAATTAAAGTCAATGCTCCATAAGCAATTATCATCCGCAAATAGAATTAGATTATTAATATTAATTTCAATATCATTAATATGTAATAGGAATAGAACAGGTACTAATACCAATCCTTCTGGTACGCCATCAGTAGACTCTCTTAAGTCACTGTACATGTTGTTTATGCTAGTCAAGCAAGCATTTTATATTTGATAATTAACCTTTAATAATATTATTTATTTATTTATTTAAAAGGTTAAATTTTTTCAATTAATAAATTTCTGTCAATTGAGTCGAATGCTTTCTGCAAGTCAATGAGTAAAATATTTACATATTTAATGTCGTTTAGTGCTTTTACAATATTCTCATTTAAGGCTTTCAGGGCTTCTGTTGTTCCTTTTCCTCGCTGAAAGCCAAATTGTTTAAAACAGATATCCCTTTTGTTTTATTAAAGAAATTTTATATTTTTTTACGAAGTCTATTTCAATCAATTTATTAATAGTTAGCAGAATTGATATTAGCATATAATTATCCACATTTTTCTTTTTCCCATTCTTATATATTGGTCTTATCAATTAAATTTTAAATTTTGTTGGCCATTTTTCCGTCTTTATAATCTTTTCGATTAGTAATTCAAAAAAATTTCACTATTTTTTACTTGATTTAATGAAATTTTTCATCAGAAATTTATCATGTCCATAGCTCCCTTTTTTTCGCCTCCTCAATGATATTTTTGACTTCATTTTTTTCCCAGTTTACTTATGAACCTAGTGTGGGGACAAGTATATGAAATTTTTGTTACATGATTTTTCCTTTCTACATTATTGTAATTATCTTTCAATTTTGAGGCTTGGTTTGCAAAATTTTTGTTGACATTATAGCATACTTTGTTGATATTTATAATATTAAAGCTTTTGATAATCGTTTCGTCAATATTATCATTTTACTTCCCAGTTAATCCATTTATAATCATCCATGTTTTTTGTTATTATTTTTGGTTGATGAAATTTTATTACTGTAGAAGTTTTGTTTATCTCTTTCAACTTCATTTTACTTGTTTTTTAAGTGCAAGGTATTTTTCATGGAGCAATTCGTCATGGTATGACAATCGTTTTATTTTTTCCAAAAGAGATTTTTTCTTCGATTTTCTCAATTGCTTTTTCCAAGATCCAATCTTTAAAATAATTTTTCCTCTCTCTATTACTTAAAGTATCAGATACAAACTGTCGATGTTTTTCGTATTATATATTTGGTACTTACTGTTCAATTTCTTCGCACAATTCGTTAACATTTTCATATTTTTCAAGATATTTCTAATTTGTTATATTTAGTTCATTACAAGTTTTTATGTGATTAAAAAATTCATTAACCTCACTGCTCGTTTGCCTATCAATAATTTTTTTTCTCCAGCTATATTTTCCTGATAAATGATCAACATTGTAAAATAGTGATCTGCTATTTTTGTCGCGTTTACAATTCCTATACTGCATAATTTTTTTGTTCTAATAGCAATGTGATTAAAGGCACGTAACTCCCTCCGGTATATTTTAACGTTTTTCTCGATACATTACCGGAAATAGTTTTATATGAACTCATTTACCTTTTATTTGATCGTCTAAGGGTACGATCCCGATGACAAACGTGGCGCGTGTACACTAGTAAGCTTCTTTTTTACCGCTCGGTCCGAGGAGTATCTCACTCCCGCCAGAAAGTTTCTCGGGCGTTCTTGGGCTACCTTTAACGGTGACGTCACGCGATGTTTACACGCCTAGTCTGTGACGTAGTGATTCTTCGTGCACTTCAAGTCACGTGACTTGCCGCTTTTGAGCGAAAGCCAAGTGAGATAGTAGCTGCCTTTCTCGAGGTACGCAGCTTCAATCCCAGTTAACCTTGTTCTGAGCTTATCAGGAGAAATGGCGAGTGATGAACGCATTTATCTATTTATCCACCAAGTAGATTTGCTACCGAATCGGTAAAGGAAAAGACAAAACGAGAATTGGATCAACAATTAGGTTTATCCTATGTTTACCGCAAGAAACGATGATTAAAGAATGGGTGGGGCAGGGGTGTCGGGATCCTGACATGGTGATGGACAAAACCAAAGGCGGAGAAGAAATTAAATTGCGGATTGAGTTTCAGACGTAAATTCTCGTAGCAGACATAAGGCCTAAGGGAAAAAAAACGTTTAGCTGCAGTACCAATTAAATTATAATTAGGGTCGGTCGGGAGAAGCTTTTTTTTTTTTTTGATGGTAAGCTGTTTCTGTACAGTAACGCCGTTTTTCATTCCCGCATAATGCTAAAACATTAAGTCACATATTAGCTACAAGGAAAAAAATAACGGTAGGGAGGAATAATGAGATCGGTCGCAGGGGCGTAAACTTACTGTCCGAAGAAAGGAGGGGGGATATCTTCTTCCCCCCCCCAAAAAAAAAGCGATACATAATGACCGGTCCCTAAGCATGCCTCCTTGAAATCGCCAATAAATTAATATACGTAACATAGTCGGCAACGATAGGACGTAATCGACATCAACACATAAAAAAGACCCCCAGAATCTTTTATTTGTTCAACTTTGTTCAAATAAAACTAACGTGTGGGTATTTTACCGCAGCAACAGACAGGAGACATTGATGATCATAACGTGCAGTCATCTGCGCCAGTGTTTGTTTACCTCTAGTCGCTTCATCTTTGCCTTTTAGCATTTGTACGATGTGTCGCATGGCGCGGCTCCGAAACAGATAGATAGAGAGAATATATACTGTTACGAAATGAGTATGATCTGGCGTCGGATGTGACGTCATGCTTGTTTCACAGAGCAATGCGCGCCGCGGTCGTGTGAACTATATTTTAGCGCAGTTGACGTATGAGTAAAGCGGCCAGGATGGAGGGATTTATGTGCCTTTATTACAAAATTTACTCCATTTATCATTTACAACTTCATCTCTAGTAACTATTTTAATTTTTGGTTCCAATCCAAACTGAGCAAGTTTTATTTCATATGGCTCACATCTGTTTGTTTTTTTAGTGTTGCAATTGTCTATCAATATTTATATCTCCACACATTATTAAATTTTCATTTTTTTCTCTTTTTGCATTCACATTTTTTAATTCTTTTATAATTTTTTTGTTAGTACGTGGCTGCTGGTATATAATTATTATTAACAAATTTATGCCACCATGGTTTAGGTGAATTTTTAAACAATCATTTAAGTCTAATTTGACCATTTCATCCTTGAAAGTCCAACCATTCTTAATAAACACGCATTGTTTCGTCCCTACTGTTACACACTTTCTCAAATCCTGGTATTTGATAAAGGCACATTTCTTCTTTTTTGATATTAATTTCGATCAGTGCAATAATGTCTTATTTTATCTTAGTTTATTCAATTTATTTATATAATAACTGCTGCCAGTTTTGTCTCAGACTTCTAATATTTACGTGACATGTTTTTCATTTTGTTCATTATTAATTAGGTATTTCTTTCGATTCTGTAACAATTTTAAGCGCTGTTATGTTGTGGAGGTGGAGGGGGTTTAGAATTTATGGAATATCGGCAAAAAGGTGCATTAGTGCTAACCTTGCTCATAGAGCAGTGGCCTGGTTCGCCACTGCGCAACACATTACAGAGATATTAAACAAACACCTTCCATTTTTTCCTAGCAAATGAAATTTATTATTCGAAAATGGAGCTTTCACTAGTTCAGTAAATTTTATAGGACTTGTGCTCAGCCTGAAAAATTCACTGAAATACTGACAGCTCCGTTTTCGAATAACAAATTCCCTTTTCTAGAAAAAATGAATGGTGTTTGTTTATCATCTCTGTAATGTGTTGCACAGTGGCCACCCGGGCCACTGCTCTATGAGCAAGGTTGGCACTAATGTCTTTTCTGTCGATATTTCATAAATTCTCACCCCTCCTCCCACCACCACAACATAACAGCTCTTAAATAACGTACATCTTATTATGCAAGTTTTTATGGGTGTCCCACTGTTGACCTATAGGAAGTTGTATTTAGTTTACCCTCTCTGAGAAATAGTGTCTGTTGCTCAAAATTGTATAGTGAAACACTGAAGAAAACTGCATCGTAAGTGGAGCCTCTGTCTGCCAATTTTGCCATCCTTGCCTTCTGATACTAACACTTCTGTACTAACAACGATTTCATCTTGCATTTTTATTGTCTAAATTGACGTGTCTAGGTTGAGACAGTATCTTTGGTAAGTACATTTTCTCAAACTTTCTTTATTTCCTACTGTGTTTCCCGCTATTAATCAACGATAACATTAGCCTACGTCATATCCAGATAAAATATAAATGAGCATGACGACCACTATATACTTGTGCCTTAACAGCTAAGGCAGGTTGCTGTTTGCAGGAATCTGAAGATAAATAACAATGCGAGAGAGTAGGCCGAAACTTTGCTTGATCAGGAGATGTTGGTCGCCTGACAACATAAAAGGTGTTGTTGTGGTGACAAAGCTTACCGTTTTCTTGTTGAAAAAAACGATACGAATAACGATGATATTTGCTTAATTACTAACTACTATTATAGTTTCACGTAAACAAATTCTTTCAAGCAGGGCGAATAAAGCTGACATTTTGTAGACAGGTGTAGTTTAACCGTGGAACGTGCCTTATTAGGGAAAGCATAAATTCAGAATAACCAATTAACCTAAATACTGTTTTTAAGGCAGAGTTGCAGCATTTTGTACTACAAAATGATACAACAATGTACAACAACAGAAACAAATTTTATTCAAAGCATAAAGTGGACCACAGCCATGCGTTCTTGCTAACTGTGAAACTACACCCTTATCATCACTATACCTCAACATCCAAACATCTCAATACCTCAACATCTCCAACACCACTACGAACAATATCTGGCTTGCAACAATGAATACGAAAACGTGAATCGTCGCAAACAACAAATGAACGACTGAAATGTTTCAGGTATTTCTTGTACATATCAGCAAAGTGTTACATTACTGCTGTCCTCAAAACAGAACTAAAGCCCAAAAAAGAAAGGGACCATAAAACTGAATTTTTTGCTTTTACATATCGTAATTGCTAAGAAAAAATATGGATTTTACCAATTTGTACCGAACACATGTGATATCGAACCCAAAACAAAACTTGTTAAGAGTTCTCTCCAAGGTTTTCGGCCGTTCGAAGTCGTGGTATCAAACGCCAATCGCTTTCGCCAAGTTAATCCCAATGACTAAAGCCCCAAATGTTAAATGAAATAACTGAAAATTGCGTAGTAAGCAATTTTTATCGGTTTAATTTAACCTTCTCCTCGGTGTGATTAACTTGGCGAAAGAGCTTGGCATTTGATATCACACCTTCAAATGGCCAAAAACCACGATGGGAATCCTTAACAAGCTTTGTTTTGGGTTCGATAGAAATGACAGTGAAAACAACAACTTAACAGATTTAACTACATTCAGACTAACCTGTTTTATCCTCATGCCCACGATCATTGCTTCTTTTAATGGATAAGTCATTAATGTTTTTAAATAAACTGATGGATCATCATTGGTGTTCAGATACAGCTACAAATAAATGAATGTTGTTATATTACATGTATGATTGAGTAGCAACAATAATGTCTTCATGAGAAGTAATTGCAAGCAACGTAACCTTTCTCATCTGAGCAAAGTGTGAGCGTGTTGGAGATTAGCTCTCATATAAGACGTCTTCAATCGTTCCAGTAATCGCTTTACTCGCTTATAAGTATTATAAATATAAAAACACCAGCAATACTATACATGAATTTATTCAAAGGGCTACATCAGAGGGTTACGCCGTAACACGGTATAGCACACTTAATTGAGGATAATGTAGGGTAATGGAACAAAAGAACTGATAGAGAAGATGCAGCAAGCAGCCAAGGAGATTTATACCGTCAGTACAATATACAGCTGTAGTGCTACAGAGCAAAATACCACAAAGAGGGTAATGGAGGAAAAAACTGATAGAGCAGAATCAGCAAGCAGCTGAAGAGATTTATACCGTCAATACAATATACAGTTGTAGAGCTACAGAGCAAAATGCCACCAAGAGGACAATGAAGGAAAAAAAACTGATAGAGCAGAAGTAGCAAGTAGCTGAAGAGATTTTTACCGTCAATACAATATACAGTTGTATAGCTAGAGAGCAAAATTCCACCAAGAAGGTAATGGAGCAAAAGAACTGATAGCGTAGAAGTAGTAGTAAAATATGATATTGGGTCATATACAAACTTACTCATGTGACCTTTGGGGGGGGGATTGAGGCTTAATGGCGCGTCGACAGCTTGGTCATTAGCGCCAACCTCAGTCACAGTGCAGTGGTCCGGGTTGCCACTGCACCACACATTACAGAGATATTATTCAAACCCCTAATCTAAATCTTGTCATACATCTGTACCTCCTGCAAAAATTGAAAAACACCGGACAGGAGGACAGACTTATCGCCCAATTGACGCACAATGTCATGCGGAAGATGGAAACGACGATGAAAACCATCAAGATGGCAACAATCAACAAGGAAGTGCCGGACCGTAAGTGGCCGCCGACACCAATAACATTCAGGAGGGTCAACCCCCCGCAAAAGGAAACAGTGAGTAAGTCGAGTGTGACCAATGCGCAAACGGGCCAACACCACCTCCTCACGGCGACTACAGCGACACGCCGAGTGCCATTCCTCAACAGTGCCTTTAATAGCTCGTAATTTATTGCCGTCCTGTCCATCCCACGAGGCCTGCCAAAAAGCATGTAACCTCAGACGCAGAGTTGGAAAAGTGTCCGAGGGAACAAGCCTGAGATCCCTACCGAGAGGGCCAGAAAGGGCCCCTCTTGCTGCAGAATCCGCTTGCTCATTTCCACCTATCCCAACATGGCCCGGGATCCAGCAGAAAAGCACGGTTTTCCGCTGGCCAGGCAAGCGGGAAAGCAAAGCTTGGACACGTTGTGTCAAGGGGTTCCGAGGATTGTAATTCGCCAAGGACTCCAGGGCACTCATGGAATCGCTAAAGATAATGAAATGCGTGCCCTGAAGGCCAAGGATCCATTCCACCGCCAAACCGAGAGCCAAAAGCTCTGCAGAAAACACAGAATAGCCTGATGGAAGGCGATGGGCAACCGTCACTCCCTTACAAACACAAGCACAAGCCACTCCAGCGTCTGACTTCGACCCATCAGTAAACAGCCGCTGATAACCGGCGTACTGAGAACACAGCCGCCGGAACTCCTGTAAGTACCGTGCAGGTAGAGTGGAACCCTTCGGGAGGGACGCCAGAGCGAAAATGAAAATGCCACTTGGGACAAGCCAAGGGGCTACTGGCATCCCCCCAAGCCTCAAGACGCTGGGCATTTCAAAGGCTAGCTCCTGACAGGACTGCTGGAGCCTATCGCGGAAATCACCCTTACCCACCCTGCGTCTACCGACTCGCAAGTCTGGCCCAAACACCATGGACCAAGCAGGACTGGATTCCACAGCACGTTGGTGGGCGTGGATTAGATGTCACTTCCGGTGGACGGGACTTCCAGTGAGCATCATTCTGGAGTAGGGTGAGAAAGTGCTTTTTGCTACCTCCTATGATATACTTCCGGAGAACGTGGCTATGACGCCACTTCCGACAAGCGAGACTTCTGGTGGGCGACAATCTGGATTAGGGTGGGAAAGTGCATTTCGCTACCTTTTTGCTTTTTCGGCAATCTGGTGGAGGGTGGGAAAGAGCTTTTTGCTACCTTTTTCCGTTTTTGTCAATCTGGAGGAGGGTGAGAAAGTGCTTTTTGCTACCTCCTATGATGTCACTTTCGTTTGGCGGGCTGTGATGTTAGTTCCTATGGGTTTATCTACGATGTCAGTTCTGGTGGGTGGGGCTAATGGCGGGAGTCAATCTGAGGAGGGTAGAAATTTTCAATCTGGATGACGGTGGGTAACTGCTTTTTTCTTTTTATTTTCGTCAATCTGAACAAGGGTGGGAAAGTGCCTTTTGCTACCTCATATTAACTTCTGGTGAGCGTTGCTATGACATCACTTCCTGTGGGCGGGGCATCATTTTCCAAGATGGCGGCACCATTGTAAACTACAAATACGGCCATTTTCCAAGATGACCACAGCCTTGCGAATGCTGGCATTTTCCAATATGGCTACCAGTTATGACGTCACTTCCTGTCACATAACTTCAGTGTAAAACATCACTTCTGGTGAACCTCTCCAAAAAAAAGGGAACTCCCTTGTCAAAAAATCCCCTATCTCCAACATTTCAAAATAAAGAAAAAAAGAGAATTCCTTTGGAAAAAGCTCCTGCAGAATTTTTCAAAGAGGGTCCTGTACAATCAGGGTCACAAAAATAGATTCCAGTCCGGGTGTAGTTCTGGAATTGAAAACACGGCCTCCCAACCTTGGTACAGTTGGGCAGGGCTACATGCACCATATGTGTAGGGATCGTTTCCTACTCCCCTCTTAGGTTGTAATAACTAGACTTCTGGGTTGGAGTAATTTCCCCCTTTATTTGGGCAGTAACTACCCTTGTGGGTGGTAGTATTTATGCTAAATTTTTTTTTAACTTTTTTACGACAATTGCTCATCAAATTTAACTATTCATTTTGGCAAATCACACGATTTTTTAATATCTCAGGAGAGTTTTCTTCTTGTGTTTAGCATAAAAAAATTTTAGGGGACTATCTCATCATGTTGGGAAGGCTTGAAATTACTTTGGTCTTTTTTTAGGGGGCTAGCATGTCCAAATTTAAATATTTATTTCAGTTAAATCGGACAGATATATTTTAAATACCTCAGGAGCTTTTTCTCCTCGTGTATAATAAAAAAAATGTGTCTTTTTTATATAATAAAAGAATAATAATAAAAGGAATGAATAATTTTTCTATCAAGGAAACGAAAATGAATTCAAATTCATCACTTACGTGTACACATTGTGGAAAAGTCTACACAACTCAGAAAGATTTCATACATCATCTTCCCAACCATCGATCCAATCTTCGACCAGAGTATTTACTCTTCGAAAACGAGTTGAAAGATATAGAAGGTAAAGTAAGGTGCACTTTGGTGCATGATGGTACGCACCGAATTTATTTCTGCCTAATTGAATGTGCTGATCCATCTTGAGTGCTCCATCTACTCTATTGTCCTATCGAATTTCTTATTATGACTTGCTTGGATCAACTGAACAATTGTAAAGTTCAACTGTGTTTAGCGACAGATTTTATCAGGGATTTCAACACCGTGCGAGCTGGTTTCTGGTCCCTCTACACAGTCGTTTACAATGAATCTAACGTGTTGGAAGTCTTGGAGAATGCGTACAAAACAATTACAGGCGTCTATCAATGCTTTTGCAGAAAAAGGCAGTGGTTAGGTTTTTTCGAATGTTTGGTATGGTCGTAAAAGCGACAAAAATCGATCCTTTTCGCCCTAGTTTTTTCTTAGCCTTGCCAAACGCACTATGCAAGAAAAGCGAAGTTATAGTGAATGTGGAAAATTCTGACTAAAAGTGCTTTCTGTATTCAGTTTTAGCCGCTAAAATGCAGTGCTACTAAATCGAGGTTAAATATTACGAACCATTTTTGGATACTGTAGACCATTTCATGTTGAAGTTCCCCGCGAGTCTATTCCAAATTGATTTCTTCGAACAACCCAACAATTTGTCCGTTAACGTAATTTTATACAAGGGATCAGCTGTGTTACACCCAGTGAGAGTGAATAAAAATAGAAAGATAAGTAATTGACTAGTTACTAATAGCTGATGAAGAAGGAAATATTCATTACTGTGCCATCCTCGCTATCAATAGGGTACTCCGATTTCGAGGTGTTGGAACAAACAGAAAATTGTACTGGGTAATTTATGCATATTTAGAATATATCCTCAAATATATACGAACTAGTAACGCCGATCCATCTTTGAGTTTGTCTACTAAAGTCAGTTTGCATTCGCCTAATAGTTTTGTGTACGTGGTTCTTGACCCAGAAAATGAAATCGTGAGTCAAAAATTCTACCTTGGCGAGGACGTGGTGGATAAGTTTTACGGATGTATTAATATCAAATGAAAGTTTGGCAGGCTTAAATCATGACCAACACCCCAGATGAAGAGTGCCGAAGACGACATTCAGTTCTTGAAAACTGTTACTTGCTGCTACAGTGACGAAGTCATCCTCTCCAACATAGTGAGAGATCACTGCCATGCCACGGGAGTGTTCAGAGATGCTTCTCACGTGAAATGCAATCTGGATGCTGAGAATAAATTATCCTGCTCGTCTTCCATAACTTAGAAGGCTACGATATGCATCTAATGATTTCTGCGACGAAAAGTTTCCTTTCGGGAGTGGACGTTCTTGCTAGAAAGACTGAGCGTTTCATGAGTATAACCATGCGGCACTTTTCCTTTGGTGGACAGGAAAAGGAATTTTCGGCAAGGTTGCGTTTTTTAGACAGAATTTCCTATCTTCCTCGCTAGAAACTATGGCTAAAACCCACAAGAAAGATCGGCCCTTCAACATCGTAAAAAACTGCTGTGGATTTTGTAGAATGGTTCGAGCCAGAAGCGAAGAAGTAGGAAATATTGGATTTATTGATGCAAAAACGTCAGTACCCGTACAAGTACATGCAGTCTATGAACGTGTTTGAAGAACGGAAATTACCTCCTAAAGCACGTTATTTTGCACTCTACGAGGTGAAGGCATCACCGACGGCGAATGCAATCACAGTATTTCAGCTTAGAATTTGCTGAAAGAGAAGTTTTTTAAATATTATCATCTCGTATATCAGATGATCAAAGTATATCTTCTAGCCGACATGTTTTAGACTTTTAGGGAAACTTGTTCGGTCAATAACAGCATAGATCCCTGTTACTACGTTTCCACACCGGGATTTAGTTGGGCAGTCACTTTGTGAAAACTGAAGCCAAACTAGAACTGTTTACGCATGGGGGAAAGCATAACTTTATAACTTCTGGTATCAGGGGTAGAATAACTTTTGTATTGAAAAGGCACTCGATTGCCAACAACAAATACCTACCAGACAACTATGACGACAATCTATCTTATCTGTGTCTAGTAGATTTGGATATCAACAATTAATACGGAGTAGCCATGACGGAATTCCTTCTGTACGATCAATTTAACTGGCTAACAAGGAAAGAAATTCACGAATTTAGCTTGATATGGGTTGAAAAATATTCGGATTACGGCTATATACTGGAAATGGATTTGGACTATCCATCTGAGCTACACGACGATCACAATGATTATCCTTCAGTGCCGGAAAAGTTAAAAATAGTGCCAAAATTTGTGTCTCCCTTCATGAAAGAAATGGCGCGAACAAGAAGATCATTTCTCAAACTGACGACTAACCTACTCCCAAAGAATAACTATGTAGCTCATTAAAGGAATTTACAATCTACTTGAAGCACAGTTTAATTCTGAAAGGCATCAACAAAATTCTAAAATTTCGTCAGAAGCAATGGCTTAAATCTTACAAAGAATTCAACACTGAGAAGTGCCAACTTGCAACGACGATGTTCGAAAAAGATTTTTTCAAACTGAAAAATAATTCAGTATTAGGAAAAAACAATGAAAAACAAATTGGTGCATTTATCCTTGAAGTTGACCACTGATGAAAAAAATCTGTCAAGTACAGCACTCTGCCACACGCGAATTCGTTCAAAATCCTCAACAAAAATGTCGTACAGGCAAACATGAAGCTTCCTAATGTGAAGGGTGACTTACTTTGCATTCTCCATCCTTGAACTTTCCAAGCTAACAATGTATGAATTTCATTATGGGTTCACGCGTCCAAAATATGGAGAACGTGTACGTTTACTGTTCACAGACATCAACAGCCTGTTTTACCAGGTAGAGAGTGAACATTTTTACCGGGACATGTAAACTAAGCTAGATAGATTCAACAACAGCAGTTACGATCCATCGCATCCTCTATACAGCATTAAAAAGAAACATTTTCTAGGAAAAATTAAAGATGAGACAGCCGGCTTCCCGGTGAAGAACTTGTAGGCTTTAAAGCAAAATTGTACTTTGTTTTAGTAGTAGAATTAGTCAGCATTAGAAAGGCTGAAGGGATTAGTAAACCGTCTATCCAAAAATGTCACAGTCACAAAGACTACAAAAAAGTACTTTTTTTCAAAAACAACGTAGAAAGCCACTTGGGTGAGCATTCAAAGTAAAGATCATCAGCTCGGATCGGTTGAAATTTCAAAATCGTCCGTATCTCCCTAAGATGATAAGATAATTCGTGCTGGACTACGGAATAAATACGTTAGCGCACGGTCACTACAGAATTAGCATAGCACACGATTTTGTAAATGGTATAATCGATCTAATGAAGAAAGAAGAAGCTCAAGAGCAAGCTTCGCTGGAGAAAGCTGGAGAGGAAGAAGCATCAACTGGTGAAATAACAAAACGAAGCACAGAAGAAAAACTATTGGCTAATAAGAGGAAAAGAGCTGCTACTTCTCGTAAGAATAGTGTAACAGAAACTGCTGAACAGAAAAAGGCTAGGCAGAATAAAATGGTCACTGATATTACTAAGAAACGTGTGACAGAAACCGCCGAACAGAGAAAAGCTAGGCTGGGGAAAATAGCCACTACAGTTCTAAGAAACATTCGACAGAAGAAAGAGAAAAGCTAGGTTGGAGAAAATGACCGCTGCTAAAAGAAGAAATTATTGAAAGAAAATTAATATTTAGATTCAATTTAAGACGAGAATAAATTGCTAATTTGGTCTGTCCAACTATTGTACTTAAAATCGTAGGCTTTCCACTTGACAAAATAACGTATTTTACCATCTTCTCCTTTCTTCTTGCATATTACTTGCACTACTAAAAATCCTACCACCTCAAAAGTTTTTTTGGTATAGATACAGTGGTCCAGAGTCATTATTGGGTGCAGCATTGCACAAAGTGACCCAGTAATCCTGGAGAGGTGCTATGTTTCGTTACCCCACTATACCTTCCTCAGACTGGATGATAAATTTTATTTTAGAGGATAAACTGCTAATGTTATCCGTCCAACTATTAAATTTAAATCATATCCCTTCCACTTAACGAAGTAGAGCATTTTCCCGTATTTTCCTTTTCCTATGTAGTACTTTATGTAGTAAAAATAAGTCTGGAACTCGATTTTTTTTTCAATTTCCAGTTCGTAGAAGCCTCCAAGAATGTGTTCGCCCGATTCATCTTTTAAAAGATAACTTACCGGTTTTGTTTTTTGCACTTTGCAAATCGTCAAAATCGTTAGTACAATTTGGGAGATACGCTTTATCAAAAATATGTTTGACTTTAGAAATTTTGACTTTATCTCCTACGACAAAATTGGGTTTTTTAGACAGTGGTTTAGTTTTTGTTCGTATCAACAACGGTTCATGCCGCCTAGTTACTTCCTTCAGTTTCAGCTTTGTAGAGAGCTGTAAGCCCTCTCGTCAACCAAGTGTTTTATGTTTTATTGTGATCAAGGCCTGAAGATTTTAATTTGGCCGAAAATTAAAGGTGTCATTTCATTTATGTACTTGCGATTCATTGCCGATGTATGACAAGATTTAGATTAGGGGTTTGAATAACATCTATGTAATGTGTGGTGCAGTGGCAACCCGGACCACTGCACTGTGACTGGTCATTAGCGCCATTAAGCCTCAATCCCCCCCCCCCTCATTGCCGTGTCAGTGGGTACCTTTTTAATTAACCGTCTAAAGTCGAAAAACAACGTACTACCAGTTCAATTATTATTTCCAATCTAAATTCCTAAACACTGTGATCTGTAACAAGTACAAATAGCAAAGAATACAACAGTAATGTACAAAATAATTAACGTGTGAAACCTGATCGATAATTCTTTTTTTTTGTTAATTGATAGCATTGCTGGGCCGTTAGCCAGTGGGAACGGAGTTTAGTCAGAAGTCCGTACGTATTGGTGCTATGCATTCTGGGATTGCTAGCGATGGCAGTGGCATTGGGGATGTATTGTTTGTTTTGCGTTGCCGGTGGCTTTTTTGCTATCGCACGGTTAAATTATTACGACAATTTAAAAAATAAATGCAGCGGTTTGGTAGAAGAAAGTTTGTACTTTCCAAAAGTGTAAAACATTTTAAGATTCGCGTGTAAACCCACAAAGAAATGGACGATTGTATTGGTAATGCAGCGATATTTTTCTATCCATCAAATGCTGCTTCCACAAAATACGGCCACTTTTCATATTTAAAGTATTAAAATGTGCTTTTGTTGGAAGTTAAGTAGGGTGTTTCTTGTGTTGCTGTAATAATGCAAGTGTACAGGTAAATATGAGCCCTATTAGAAAAGGGTCGGACTTATGCAGGAAGGGAAACAACCTTTTGTTAGGGGTCTGCAGGAAAAAGCAACAACAATTAGGAAATTATGGTAAAACCAAATGTTTACTAAGACTATTGTGGTTACAAAAACTAAATTAAAAGTTAGTATGTCGTCCGTTTGCTTCTCTCACAGCACAGTGTTCATCTCTTTCACGGCCAAACGAATGATGTGGGTCATCAAGGAGGAAGGTTAAAGCTGGAATGGGGAGTTATTCAGGGCGGAAATCTTGACAGTCAAGGTTATTACGTTCCTGAAGGATCCCAACAATACCTTGGATGCAACGGAGGTCTACTTTCTTCACGACAAAGCACCTTGCTTCATGGCAAATGCCACCCAAAACCTTCTTCGGCGAAGTTACATTGGCTTTTTCGGAAGTTCTGTATGGCCGGGTGCATCACCAGACCTGAATGCAGCGGAGCATTTTGGGGCTATTCTGAGGGGTGCAGTTGAGTCCTTGATAATAGTGAAATGCAAACCGGAACGCTATTCCCGAGCAACACTCTTTGCACATCTGGAACACGTCCTCCGTGACACGGAATGGAATACAGACTTGTTTGCGAATTTTCTGAGCTCCTTCCGTGATCGTTATAGTGCTGTGAGAGAATAAAATGGCGGACATACCAACTTTTCATTTAGTTTTTGTAGCCACAATAGTCGTAGTAAACATTTGGTAAAACCATAATTTCCTATTGTTTTTAGTTTTTCCTGCAGACCCCTAGCAAAAGGTTATTTACCACCCTGTAGTGCGTGAGAAGTGTTTGTTTTTAGTGAAAAGCACAATTATTTTTGTCCTTGGAAAAAATTGCTTATTTAGTATTATTGTTTTTTTTAGTATTATTACTATATATATGCGTTGGTAGCAATGCTCGCGGAATGTTTTTTTTTCTGTTCTCTCATAATTTGTGTCAAGCCCTTGTGGACAAAACCAACTAAATAAATGTCTGTCGACCCAGAAATATACTTTTAAATATAATGCCAAAACCAAATATCTGGTACAGCACCGAATAAATTTGGGCACACCCCCGGTTTGGAAAACAGGAGAGTTCTTCAAGAACCACCC
>JAHWFP010007850.1:0-23662 GCA_023313725.1 Lithobius niger | reverse complement strand
TAGGAAAAGTATCCATCGTGATACCTATGGTTTAACCAGTATAGTGTCATGGCACGCACCAGTGAAGCCTTTCCTAGGACCAAAAGATAAACACCTTCCGGTGCTAGCAGGCATCTATTGAATGTAATGTGGTACAAGAGGGAGATAAAACCTAGCGATTTTGCCTTGCATAGAGATAGGAGGTTGCCATTGCATTTCATTAGATGCTGGTGGAGATCAGACGTACTATCCCAACTTTGGTTTGTATTTGCTCCAGTAGAGAGGCCAAGAACACTAACACGCAAATTAGGCGAAAAACATCCAATATGGTCAATCAGCATGGCTAATTTCTTTGTTAATCCTCTTGGAGAATCAGTAAAAATATTGTTTGTTCCCACACTTAACACAACACCAATTTCTGGATTGGAATTCTGGTGCCGGGAAAACACCAGGTTTTGGACGTGTGTATATTTTTGCTTTTCAATTTGATGCACCATACCTGCGAATCGCCAATGATGAGGACTTTCTCGGTTGGATGATTTTCAACTGCAAGTTGGTCTATTTCCGACTCGGTCTTAACTGCGTAATAGCCATGCGAGTGTTGGCAGTCACGTCCGTGCAGTTACTGAAGTTATTCTTCCTTCTCTTTGGTGAGTTTTATTACATGAAGCTCTTGCGTTTTTATAGTCGTTCACTCTTGAATTGTTGCTGGTGTTAAAAAATTCAAATTCGATGTTCAGTACGTCAAATATCTTCATTGCCACCATAAGGAGTTAAACATTGGTCACGGTAGTTGCCTGGTGGTAGTCTATCAGTATAAGCACCATCCAAATCCCATACTTGCGCAGTTAACTGGGTAAGCCATCCATGGCCTTCATCAACATCAACATCTACATCTATGTCCTCACCCACTTCACACTCACATCAGTGAGCACCACATATTCTACCCTTACAGATCCATCAGTGCAAAACACCACTATGTCAACCATGTGCATCTCGACCACTGGCTCATCAAGAACCAAGAGAGAGGTATCCTGTTCGGAGGCTACTACCGTGACCTCTTAAGCCTCCGCAGAATGGTACTTCCACAGGGTTGCATAACTGTACAAAAGACAACATTTTGGCCTTCTTTCTCCGGACTCTATTCTGCCACACACCACCCATCTTCGCCTTGCCACAAAATGCAGTAGTATCGCTACTACCGCCACTAAGGAGTTTAGTAGCTTTACCCCCTCATCCTGAAGGCATTGCTCAAGAGCAAACCCTCATTCTGGCGTCAGTGGTGCACGGTTCATGTTGGGAACTGGACTCGAAACAGATGTTAATCGGGAGTCCACAGTCCGAAGTTTCAAAACTCCGGCCATATGATTGCATGATTCACTACACAGAATTAAGACCGAACAGATAGACGAGTACACCCCAATGCAGTAACGGTAGAGTACCCACGGAATTTAATTTTTTATTTTTTTTTATTTTTAAATTTTTTAGTTAATTTCTTTGAGCCTTAAGTCAGCCGATGCAACTGAATGCTTGTATGGCTGAACCGGCTCAATTTTGAACATTACCAGACTTTCAGAGAAGAAGAGATATCTGGTAAAGGGAGGTGCCAACCCGGGATTCGATCCGGGAAACCTCCGATCATCGTAGGGGCCGAAAGAAAGTCCAGAATTGGCCAGAATAATTCCCATAGCCACTGAAGGAGCATGGTAGCCTCTCACGCTACCCTGGCCGGCAGTCCTGGCGGGGACTTTGCCAAGGTCCCCTTTCCAGGGGTTCGACCAGATCCGCAAACCTCCAGCAACCAGGCTGAGCTCTCTCACAACTCAGCCACGATGACCACATATCATAAGCACCGAGTCGGCCCGTCTGCCACTACAAGCAAAGCAGAAATGCCTGGAATGGACACAGTGTTGGGAATGACATCGATAGACACACCTTCTCTCAACTGCAACATTACTGTTTTCATCCCAGTGTGCAATGCTTGAGACGTTTCTTAATGTGGCATTCGTGCACCAGGTCAGTAACAGAACTGAAGTTCACAAGAGACTGGCTGATGTCGCCGTCATCAACCACATGTGGCAGCCAATGAGCCCTGATCTTGACGTTGCAATGATTCAGATCGAACAACTTGGCACGAAACCTGTTGAAGTTAGCAAAAACCACTATAAAACATTGTTAGCTATCAGCACACACAACGTGACAGCAAGCTTCAAGTCCACGATCACACTTTTCCTTTGTTTTGCTTTAACAATGTTACTAACAATGGGGGACGAATTTTTGGATGACGCGTGGAGTGCTCCTAACATTCGCAGAAATAGCATTACAAATCTTTACAGTTAGCTGCACTCCAACAGTAACACCGTAAAAAGGCATGATTCCCATTGAAATGTGAGCTGAATGACAAAGTTAACCACATCCATCGCAAACAATATTTTATCTCAATGCCGGACATTTTTGTCAGTATTATTTCTGTTACTTAAAATTAACAATCTTTACAGCCTATACACAGGTGGCATACTTTATTGAGAGCCAGTTAAAGTGTCAGGGGGGGGGATGAGGCTTAAAGTGGCAGGGTGCAAAGACTATGTTTTTCACCAAACTCTAGGCTGAATGGCCGCACATTATTTAATTTTGCCATTGTCAAATTTGCAAACACCGTGGTTCGTGACTTTTAGATGATAGACTATAGCCAGTTGTTGTTTTGTTGCTGTTTTTTTTTGAAGGCACGAACCCAAACTGGGTAATCTGTCCTACAACGATGATAGGTACAATTTACCAGGCGAAGTACAAGTGGGAAAACCCAGGATCATTGACATAACACCATAGCAAGTGGCTGTTAACATAACAATGCGGGCGGGTATTGAATAATGGCTTTTGTTCACTGAAGTCAAACAATTGAACCTAGCAGGAAGACCACTAGCGTTGTCATTGAAAATTCTGGGGAAGCACTCTGAGCATAGTTGACATACGGGCACTAGGCTGACACTGGGATTAGCATCACTGGTATTTGCCCAGGTTGTTTCAGATTTTCAAAAAGAACGCATTCACGATATGTTAACAAATCACTAACCGAGAATTAAGAGTATTCTGTGCAGAATAAATCTTGTTGTTGGTAACGTTAAATCAACTTCTTTATTTATTATTTTAGCACCATAGATGATGCTAGTATAAGATCACTTGACCTGGTAGACTGGCCTACTACGGCTGCGAAAGATGAAATGGTAGATTTAAACGAACAAATTAAATTAAAGCTTTGGAGTTAGGAACTCGTAACACTTAGGATGAAATTGGGAAAGAATGCCTTTCACAACTTAATGCTATTCAAGAGCAAGAATTAGGCTTAAATGTTTGGTTGCCGAGCCAAAGACTGTTACTTAGAATTTCAACATTTTCGATGTGCAAATGAGCTTGAAGCTTGGTCTCTGTAAGACGAGAAAGTACTGGAAGCTCATCGCCTGCAAGATGAAAACGCATTACGCTCAGCATACAAAGCTGATATTCGTAATCGAAAATTTGAAGTAAAACTCGAGATCAAACTTAAAAAACTTGAACAAAATTAGTTCAGTCTGATCAAGTTGCTAGTATTCATCTCACAACGGGATTTTAAAGAATGTCATACTTTGCCAAGATAGGAAGATAGCATTGGCCAAGATATTGCTGAACATTTTATGCAATTTGAGCAGAATGCTAGGCAAGCCCACCAGCCGGAAGAGGAACGGACCTTGGATATACAGCTCCTGTTGGGTACTGTCTTCACAAATGGGTGTGCTAGGATGATAGAGGAAGAATACTTGGCTGGAAACTGGCTATTCCCTGCCACTGTACGGGTGAGTTCACCCTCATTAGAATGTGTTAAATGCCACATACTACAGTGCACCCTGTCGTTCACGTCACAATTGACACACCATTTAGCCCATCAGAAATAGAAGCGTTGGTAACAGATCTCAAGGATGCTCATTTTCAAATGTTATTAAGGGTACCCTCTCAAACCGACTGGAAAGAAAAAGGGATGCAACGTCCTATCCCTTTGGTTAATGTAATTACGCGTTTGCAATATTATGGAATGCTGTACCTCTGACTTCTACTATTGAAATGGATATTTCAACATTTGCTTTGGATGTCATCCTCGTGACCGACCTGGAACCAGATACTCCAGAGGCTCAGTGTGAGAACTTAGTCAAGGCTCTAACCACTCTCACTTCATGGAGCTCGTTAGGCTTTCAGTATAAAACTGTAAGCTGCTACAGAAACAAGACCCAAGCCTTGAGCTTTGCTGGGTGTTAGCTAAACTATCACAGTCTGAAAAATTCCCTAACAAAAGGTTATTGAATAAAAGTGACTTGCTGTGGAGTAAGCCAGTACACAAAGAGAAGCCTTTATCGGAGATACAGCTACCTTTGGACCAGCGGTTCCCAATCTTTTCTACCTTATTCCTCCCCATTGCTTTGTGTTATTTTTAGTAAAATAAATTATGCTTGACAGATGTAAAAAAAAATTCTGTAGAATTTTGACCAAAATGTCTGAAGAGTGCACAACAAATCTGTAAAACAACAAAATTATAAAAAATGAGATTTTTGCATTCCTAGTGCAATTTAACTTCTTTTGTGAAGAATAGTTTAACAAATGTTCCGTAATGACCATTACATTATGACACTGTAAGTAGACTCGAGTCTCGCCTACAATTCCTCTGTGACTGCCAATGAAGGCACGCCTCACCGGTTGGGAAACGTTCCTATAGGCTGCTAGTTTTTGATCCTCCATACTGCACATGAATATGCTAGGTCTGACCACCTAGAAATAGAAAAATACAAAATGCAAACCCAAAATAGAATTTTATTACAATTCCATTGGCCCAAGATATTTAGTGATGTTGAGAACTTTGCACCTTTTTGTATAACTTGCCAACATAATGGCATGTTTGGCATGCTCTCTGTTACCCCTATCCTATTAATGCCTAACTCTCTTAACCATTGGAAAACCATATTATAAGCTTTGTAGGGCGGATTAGGCCTAGAACTGAAGATGATTACTTGCACTGTACCTAGCCACTAAAGCGCTAGAGGCTATTACCCGTAAACAGGCAGAGCATCAGTCAGTTGTGGACGCCTTGTTAAACGTTTTCTCTAGATTAGGATATACCAGCCTGAGGTAGTCAAATCATGAAATTACTTCGTATCAGAATTAATGTGTGACTAAAAAATTGCGGAATTAAAATGAAGCACTCATCTGTCTGTAGCCCATCCACCAAGCAAATCAGTTGAATTGTTTCATCGACCCCTGAAGTTGGTATTTCTGTCATCCTCCTTACCAGAAGTCTTGTTTACTGGGCATCATGTTTGCAATGCGCCAAGAATCAATTTTTAGAGACGCTCAAAATGAGGGAGCGTCGTACCCCTGAACCTCACACCATGGTACTACCCCATCATGACCCCGAAGGTCATGTATATTCTACCAAAATTTTGGTAAACTATACATTCAACCCACGCGACCCCACCAGAACCCCATCCCACAGAACCTCCCCTCGACACTACGTGAGTGAATAACCCAGACCTCATTTTCAATGCTCACCCCTAGGGCTGCCCCAGGACCTCACTCCCACGACCCTCACCAGGGGACCCCACACCAAAGAACGTGACCTCACAGGACTCTGCCCGTAACCTAACCTTTAGACCATGTAAATTCTTCTACAATTCGTGTATATTCAATGCTCACCACCAGGACTTCCCACCCATCAGATCGTGACTCCACAGAAAATCCGCCCCTCCCCTACAAATACAAACATAACATCATTACTCCGCGGAATCACCCATCACTTCAACCATACACCATGCAAATTCTACCAAAATTCATCTAAATTCTACATGGTCTGGGTGATAAATAAAAATGGAGCTCCAGACATCCTCACCCCCCTGGATGCTAGACCATGCGGGTTCCACACATCAATCTGCTCCTCACCCTTCTTCACTCGAGATGTGTAAATTCTACAAAATTTCGTGTAAATCCTGTATGATCAGGGTTGAAATGGTAAAATCTACATGATTCGGAGATTTTCAAAACGTGGCCCCCTCCCTACGCCCACCCGAAGGGAACTCCACCCTTTTGATTAGACGAATCTGCGATCACCTGTGGGACGTCGTTGTTTCTGCAATCGTGAGGGTGTGTTCAATTTACCTAATTTCATCTAAATTTTTTCATATAAATTCTATGTGATGTGGGTGATTAAAAAAACTGTGTTCCATCATCTCGCCTTAAAAAAATAGGGGCAAATTAGTCAAGTATTAAAGAGTATCGATCATGAGTGCACATGAAGGATACTATATGCTGAGCCATTATGTCGAGATTGTCATTCCAGCCGATCATATTGGCAAGAACAAGGTGATCTTCAAACGTGACACTAATACTATGAAACTGAATTACTCGCTGGACCTGTATTACTACCACATAATAATCAACAGGTTTTGAATCGATGGGCGAGGCTGGAAAATGTCAAGGAGGGTTCGTATGACACTGTCACTTTGAGTAGGAAGATGAAACTTCAAATACGGGTTAGAGGAAATGATACTCAGTTTCTTTTCACCGATATCAACCTCAACACTTTGTTCCAGCTATCATATGCTGAGTCGTGAGAATTCTACAAACACATGATGGAAGTGTATTCCACTCCGTTTCATTATTGGTTTGCATACGTAAAGACTTTGGAGCAAAAGAGTTTTGATGTAGCAAATATGTTAGAGATGCCAAAAGGAAATTCTAACTGCCATCAAAGCTGGGTTTACCTGGAAGTCATCTCTTCGATAGAGTCCCATTTCGTTTTGTGGAGATAATGAAATGATGAGCGTACCAAAGACCTACAGATATAATAAAAGATAATATAAACACCTTCCAGCCTGTGTTGGTGAGTATGATGTCCTATCAATTAATCTAGATGCTGAGGGAGTAGTAGGGATTTGTGATATGAGGATAGATCCACCAACCCCCCACCCCCGTGACGTCACTTCCGGTCACGTGACCTATACGTCACTTCCATTCCAAGATGGTGGCGCCCATGCGAATCGGAAGTACGGCCATTTTCCAAGATGGTGGAAGGCACTTTTTTCAATTTCGTCAATCTGGAGGAGGGTGGGAAAGTACTTTTTGTTAGCTTTTTACATGCTGGAAGTGCGGCCATAGCCAAGATGGGTCAAGGTCAAAGTAGGTCGAGGTCACCCATGGGAAAGTGCCTTTTGCCAACAAAATTTGTCCCTTTGCTACCAAAAAATGTCCTTTCGCTACATGAATCTTATTGCTAACTAAATGCGACCACTTCCGAGTGGGATGGTCACGTGACGTCATCCGTGAGGGTAGTGCTAATGAATTTTTTTTTTTTGGGGGGGGGGGGAGATTAGGCTTAATGGCGCGTCGACATTCGCATTGTAAGAACTCTCGTGAGCTTTCAGAGCGTAAAAATGACGAATTAGTAACAGTATGGGGGTACCAAAATTGGGAGGGGGTCCCTAAAACTGGAGGGGTTGTGTGAGTGTTCCGCGAGCTTTCACATTGTGATAATTCTAAAAGCTTTCACATTATGAAAATGGCGAATTAGCAACATTTTGGGGGATCCCAAAACTGGAGGGGTCGTACAAATGCTCTGTGAGCTTTTGCATTGTGATAACTCTAAAATGCTTCAAAGTGTAAAAATGATGAATGAGCAACATTTTATGGTTCCCAAAACTGGAGGAGTCTTGTGAATGCCCTTTGAGCTTCTGCATTTTTTCTTCTTTCCGAGTATATCACATTAAAAAAAGGCAACATCATGGATTCCTGTTCAATTATTCTCTCCGGCAAAGACTCTGATATGAGAATTAATCTAAACACTCCCATTCATTTGGACTATGAAAAAAAAATACGAATTGGTTCTGCTTAATTTAGACACGTATAACAGCATTCATAACATCACCTCAAAAAATAACGAAATTCAATACACGACCGATGCTGGTGCTTCCTGGCACAAAGTGTTAGTCACCCCGGGAGCTTACGAAATCAAAGATTTGAATAAATTTCTCAAGTCGGCAATAGATGCAAATGGGCACAGCAAGGATACCATTACGATTCTTCCGAATCTAAACACTTTAAGAACAGATTTGATAATTACAGTTCCAAATTATGGCTTGTCCTTTTCGGGCAAAAAGAGTTTGGCTCCAGTATTGGGGTTTGATGCGGATAACTACATGAGAAGTCGAGAAAGTCAAGTTTACTACTGTCGACATTATGAGCTTCAATACAATTTTCGTGCACGTCGATATCATCGGCAATTCCTACCTAAACAACGATACTCACCCCACTTTATACTCCTTTTATCCCAATTACCTGCCCAGTTTCAAAATCATAGAGTCCCCGCATAATTTAATTTACCTCCCAGTTACTACAAAGTTCATCAGAAATATAAGAGTTTGGCTCACTTCACAGACCAACGAGCCGTTGGATTTAAATGGCGAGAAGCTCACGGTGCTTCTTCATTTGAGATAAAAAAAAAAAAAGAATAAAAATGCTCGTGTTTGGAATAAAAGGAAAGGATTCTTTCTTAATTTTAACTCTAATAATAAAAAAAAACCGTTTGACACCTAGAAACAAAGCTTTCATCAAATTTATAACAACACCCAGCAAATGAGCGTAGTAGAAGATTACTTAAAAATCAAGGAACGTGGCGCTGTTAGGACCGATTTTAGCCGGGATCAGAGGATTGGCGGGTGGAACTGTGGGAGTAGCATCTGCCATAAAAAGGCACAAAACGATGCAAAGATTCTGACTGAACTAGTGCAACAAGCAAGTGGCAGGTTCCGGCTCGAAGGAAAAAAAATTAGGCCAAAAAAGAAGCAAAAAAATTGCCCTGTGGCAGAGGTCTTTACTTAAGACCACCCAAGGTTTAATCAACTTTAATAAACCTTTAACAAGCTTTGATTTAAACGGGTTGGCTAGAGTAATGAAAATTCCAAAATTCAGTGGTACTTTTAGTGAAGACACACCTCCTTTAAAACTTTAGCCTACTGGTGAAAACCGAATAGTAAACTTGGAAGATTTCCACGATGGTGACGGAAGTCACTGGGTAGCTTATTCAACCATTTCGGAAGAACCTTGTTATATCGATAGTTTTGGCAACATGGGTCCTCCTCGGTCTGTGGTAAACTACTTGGGACCGGGAATACAAATACAATTAAGAACGCGTACAAAATTTTGACCAAATTTGATGCGGCCACTTTTGCTTATTTTTTAAGCGCGTTCTCTAAAGCACGTAATTACGCAGCTGTTTTAGATAGGATGTGACGAGTCATCTAATGAAAAGTTACGTGCAAATCTAACTGGAAATAAACGTCTTCTGGGTGAAACTCTTCGAATGCCTCTACCTCGATGGGGAAATTTTTTTCTATTACGTGACGATTTTCAAAAACGGTAACTGTCGAATATTCTTCCTTTATTTTCATAATGTAAAGGGCTCTTGTACCTACTTTACATTTAGCAATTAGTGCAACGCTCTGATCGCTGCAGTAGAAAATTGCTTTATGAATTAAACCTGAACTCAAACACACAAACCTCGAGAGAGGACCGGAATTAACGAACCAATCGCTCGCTTTTTCCAAAGGGCTTTTCATGATGAAACAGATCTGCGTGAAACTGTTTTCATGCACAAATTTCTTCGTAGCCGCATAACTCGGCAAAGTTCGTTCGCTTAGGTTTCTAATCTGTTTGTTCACGGCATTAAAGTACTCTTTCTATTCGTCTTGTAACAAGCAATTGTTGTCGACGACTACTTTAGTAACAGCATCATTCGCCAAAGAAGGATCGCATAAATTTCTAATCTGCTTGTGGGTTGTGTTGAAGTATACTTTCTGGTCGTCCTGTAATAAGCAATTTCTGTTCGACGCTGCATCAGCAGTATGCCTGGGAAAAGCAATGTCCTTAATTTGCTTCTTCTTGGTGTAAAAATTCCCGTCAAACTCATCTAAGTATAACGCTTTTTGTTTGATGCTAGAAACGACGGGAGCCAAATCATCGCTGAGAAGAATAATGGGAGGAGGCAAGTTGGTTTTAGTTTCTGAATTTCCATTGCATGAGTACCAATTTTAGAATAATTTAACGCATCTTCAGGGTTTATACCTACTCCAACTTTAGTTAAACGCTTATTTTGCATGTCTTTTTTTGGGGGGGTAATAAATAATAAGTATAAATAGGGTAATAGGTAATAGAAATAAAGGCTGGATTTGGGGGGGGGGGTTAAAACGTATCCTAGTCCCGGCTGTCCTATCGGACTGACTGCCATCACTTCACCCTCTTCCCCCTTGTCCTTTTCAATGCTTGTCCAAACTTATTGACTGACATCCTTTTTTTAAATACGAGAATTTTTTTTAAATGTATCGATGAGGCTTATTTTTAAAATTTTTCATATTATTATTTATTTTGAGGTTCGTCCTTTTATTAAAAGGAAGAACCTCAAAATAAATAATTACCCTCAAAATGTCTCTACCATCCTGGCAAACGAATCTTTCCAATCTCTTGCAAAAAAACTTGCTGAAAGTTAAGAATGACAAAGGTACAAAGATTAACAACGGTGTAAAGTTTTCCTTGTCTCCTTCCATACAGTTTAAAGATTTAAAGGGTCCGGGGGACTCCCGTTTCGGAGGAAAAATCGAAATATAAAGGCTGGATTTCACCCAGCGACCCAGAAACTCAAAAACTGTTAAAAAATCTAAAATGGTACATCTGTAAAAAACTAAAGATCGAGTTTGATGAGCAAAAACCCGTGTCCTTGACTACGTTCAATTATCCCAATATTATGCATGCGGCTTACCCCTGTTAACCCTATTGCAAAAAGGTGAACGAAGGAGACAAACTGCTCAGTCTTAGAACTTGGGTGTACGAGAACATTCACAAAACTAGAGGGAAACTTAACAAAAATGGTATCGACAATTCCTGGTTCAACTTGCCATCTTACAATGCTTTAAACTTGACGGAAGTCACCGGGAAAATTACCGCAGTGTATGTCACTGATGATTCTCCCAGCAATGTTAAATTACGGTGCAACATCGACTATGGAATACCTCATTCAGATGTTTCCAACGACAAATTTACAGATGAAAACTTTATGGGTTTGGTATCTCTGCAAACGTTAAAAAAAATGTGTAAACAAAAAAATAGTAAATAAAAGCTATGGAAATTAAAATCTACGACTTTTTCGTACCTAAGAAAGCCTAAAATTCATCCATTTCTACCTTCGAATATCAGATGTATAATCATAGGACCCGCAAATTGCGAAAAACTACCTTATTGTTTAATTTTATCTGTAATGAAAGATGGCTTAACTACGACCGGTTATTTATTTAGAGAAAAACTTTATGTCAGTCAAAGTACAAAGTTTTGCAATCTATGTATGGTGAAATTGAGGAAAAAATAGGACGGAATGTAGCTCTTTTTCACGATTTTCAAATTGAATTTAATTCCACCCGAAGAACTGGGCCCAAATTAACGAAACCTGATTGTTTTTGATGATTGCCTCTTGGACAAGCAAAAAAACATTGAATGTTACTTCGCTCAAGGGCGTCACTCAAATGCCGATGTTTTTTATTGCAGTCAGTCCTACACGAGAATTCCTAAACAAGTGGTTAAAGACAATGCAAATTTAATAATTCTTTTCCAGTGGATGAGTTAAATTGTAAACACGTTTACGAAAATCATGTTGGCCCTGACATGGAATTTTCGGACTTTAAAAAGATGTGTCAAAATTGTTGGAAAAGGCCTTATGGGTTGTTAGCAATTAACAAAACGTTAAACAAGGGCAGATATAAACGCTTGTTTTTTGCCTATGAAACAAAGAATGGATACAAAACGAGCAATTGCAAAACTCAAAAAACGTTTAACTAAAAAGTTTTTAAATCAATGTTTGGGGGAAGAGAACAAGAAGAAACGCTACAACAATTTTTGAAACCAGTAGTAAGCACCCTGAAACCGAGACCGGTCCTGGCGCAGCCATGTAAACTACGCCGATTAAAACACTCTAGCCACGCAAACTAAACCGATTAAAAACACTCTAGCCACACAAACGACCCCGATTAAATTTTACAAAAAAAGAAGCAAGTGACCAAGAAAATAGTGACGACTACGAATTACTGGTTCTCTCACCCTCCCCTGCACCTAGTCAGAAAACATCTCTCGATTACAGCCTCGCCCAATATTCAAGGGGGGGATTGAGGCTTAATGACGTGTCGACAACTTGGTCATTAGTGCCAACCTCAGTCACAGTGCAGTGCAGTGTATTCAAGTACGACTGGAACTCCTATAATGCGAATTCCACCTGAGTCCAAAATGGAATATGCAACTACAAGCACCAGTCCTAGACTCACCTCTTCATATGCCGCGATGCAAGCTAGAAGCATTTCCACTCCCCCTGAGCTTACTTACATCACCACTCTAAGGTCCCTTGGTACTTTGTTACCTGGTTAGAATATTGGAGACACTACTAAATATTTCTTGATAAATTTTTTCGAAAATCCCAAAGACACTGAACCAGTATTCGGGTTACAGTTCAATTAAAAAAAAGGTGAGCTGACATTCGGTAATAAAACGGATAAAATCTTTGAGAATGACGTAGTGGTCAAGGGGGAGCAATACGTAGGGAGATGCGAGCTTTGGAATTTGCTAGTTTTAAAAGATTTGAAAGAAACTTCCTTTACGCTGGAAGTTAAAGAAGCTAACGCGGCCATGTTAAAAAAAAACTAACGCTATTTATCACAACAACGACCCAAATACTCGTAAACCTATATCTAGTCGTAGCGCCAAGTACAGGTCTATTATCGGTCAAATTTGGGAAGACCTCAAGAAACAAGGGACGGGTATGGTTAAAAAAATGGGTAGAAGGGTCAATTAAAAATATTACGACGATCCTAATGACTTGGTAAAGACACTCAGGCTTGTGTATAAAGCTGCTTTGGCCGGCCAAGGCGGGCAAAGAAACGAGATGGTCGAAATTTTATCAGAAATGCAGCAAAGACAAATCATAACTGCTCGGGGAAAAAGGGTGGCTTATCAAAATTTAGGTTTAGGTTAAAAAAATCGTATATAAAACAAAGAACCATGGAATCAAAAATATCAAGATGAGGTACTGCGTCAAATGTAAACGTCGTACTTCTGACGGGCCCGAGCCATCTGTTATTATCACCGCAAAAATAACAGGCTGATGCAAGTTGTATTTTGCAAGGTGTGCGGGACGAAACGAGCTTTCTTTATCAAGTCTGGGAAAGGAATCGTAAACAAACTCATAGATAAGTTACCTCTAGAAATGCATTTGCCGGGGTGCATTTGCCGGGAACTAAACTTGAAAAAAGATTGGCTGAAGGAGACCCGTGAATTAATAAACTAGACGAAGTGTGCAAAGAACTCCGAGAGCTCAAACTTAAAGGATCGGCACGCCACCGGTGAAGTCCTAATTTCCAAAGCTCAAAGGGTGAGAGATGATCCCCTCTGGCGTGGAGGGAAAAGCTAGCTGCTTCGATCGTTAAGAAAATCATGAAAACAAAACTTCCGTTCGGAATAGGAAATAAAAAAATGGATCAACTCGTAAAAGAGCTTCACAAACCAACCTGAAAAAATTGTCAGAGACGGAAAGTGATTGTACTGAGCCTGAACGAAATATGGCAGGCTGACTTGGTCGAAATGATACCTTACGCTAACCTAAATAAAGGGTTTAACTACTTACTAACCTGCATTAACATCATGTCCAAGTTTGCTTGGGACATTCCCCTTAAATCTAAATCCGGCATACACGTTACCCAAGCTTTCAGGAAAATATTTGCGGGAGTGACACCCCCTAAAGATTTTTGAGAAGAAAGTGAGCATGGTAGAACGTTTCAACAGAACCCTAAAAACTCGAAGGTGGAAAAGATTCACCACGCAGGGGACTTACGAGTGGATGCACATTATCGACGAGTTAGTTTCCAATTACAATAACACGGTTCATTCAACCATGAAACGTATACAGAGGGAAGTAACCAAACATCACGAACCGTTGTTGAGACGAACTAGTACTAAACGATTGTTGAACAAACCTAAATTCGCCGTAGGCAATAAAATCAGGATTTCTAAAGTAAGAAAATTTTGGATAAGGGGTATTTGCAAAATTTTCTAACGAAGTTTTCACGATCCGTAAAGTGCAAAAAATCTCAGCCGATTACTTATCTTCTAAAAGACGAGTCGGGTGAACTGTTACTCGGATTTTTTTACGAATCGGAACTTCAAAAAAATCTAGTTCCTGATTTGTTTTTAGTAGAACATGTATTACGTAAGAAGAAAGAAAAAGATGGGAAAATGCTTTACTTCGTTAAGTGGAAGGGCTATGACTACAAGTACAACAGCTAAACGGACAACAGTAGCAATCTTAAATAAATATGTTCTGCTTTTTTTTTATGTAAAAATATTTCGATTCAATAAACATTTGGAAAAATATAATTTTCTTCGCTTTCCTTCCTCATTTTTTCTTCCCTTCCTCAACTTTTTTCCTTAATAATAAAAAGAGAAGAATAGTTTACAGTCTCACAATGGATAAGAAAACTTTCATGTATTTGTACTGTGCTAGCATTTTCCCATCACAAGCCGAGCTGTGGGAATATCTACGGTTCCATCACCCATTGGATGCGGAAGAATGTGCTTGCTTCCATGACAAGCTACCTGACTTTCTCAAGAGTCAATCACCCCATCTTTAGATGAAGGACTGGGCCACCGGCAATATGAGATTCCCCTAGTGGGAGAATGTGTCATCGGCGATCCGCTTCAATTACTGATATCTATACGTGTGGCACTGCAAGCAAAGCTAGAAGTTTGCTTACGCCAGCTTGTAAATTACAAAGCCCAGATCAGCTTGACTTAACGTTTTAAAAAGCCAGCAAGTGCACATGTGTACAATAAAATGCGACGTTTTGGGATTCATCATCCCGTTGTCAAGCAAAATAATACTTTATAGCATAAGCTACAAGTCAACAAGATACACTTAAATGGTTTCCCATTTTAAAGAAAAGCTATCCAGTGCAGTAAAAGATAAAAAATAAAAAGTTAAAAAAGATAAAAGTGAAGCCCAGTCAGCGCAAAAGCTGAACTGGGACGACCTCTCTATAACGAAGCAGGGAAGAAGTGATTTGTAGAGCGGAGGAAACGGCTATTTATGTGGGATGGCCCTGGTGGGAAAAATTTGCGATTCCAAATTTGTGAATGATTGGTATATATTCCAAAAACTGTTTATTATTAGGCATCAAATGATTATGGACTGGTGGTCGTTGTGTTAGGATGCAAAGTGTTTCTAAGTTAAGACGTGCACGAAAATTATTTTCTTGAAAAATGACTTGCGTATTTTGAAGATCTAGGGTGTGCCCTGTCTTTATCTGGTGCTGAACAAGAGAGTTGGTTTTATCTTTCTATTTAAGGTTGGATTTGTGCGATGAAATCCTTTTATTAAGTTTCTGTTTCTTAGTTCTTATGTAGCTAGCTGTGCATGTTGGTTCGCCACATTTTTTATCTTTCATCTTTTACTGCTCTGGCTAGCTTTTCTTTAAAATTTGAAACCATTTAAGTGTATCTTGTTGACTTGTAGCTTATGCTATAAAATATTTTTTTGCTTGATAACGGGATGATAAATCCCAAAACGTTGCATTTTATTGTATACATGTGCATTTGCTGGCTTTTTAAAACGTTAACTACTTTTAGTGCTTTTATTCTGTCAGTGTCAACCAGATCAGCTTGGGCAAAGAGTTTGCTAGGGACGGAGCATTCATTCAAGTGGGATTCTGGTCGAGATATTCTGAAGTACACAATCCCAATGACATTCCCTCTCTGTTGGACGAGGCCTTTGAAAAAATCAAAGAATCCATCGATGCTTTTGCCGAGCGGGGCAGCGGCTGGGTTATATCTCGCATCCATAACCTATTAATCAGAGTGCCGCGGTATAAGCCGCTGCGAGCATCGTCGTACATCCCTCATCCAAAAGTGCTCGCTGCTAAGAATAAAGCAATAGTGAACGTTCAAAATTTAGATGATCATAAATACTTTCTGTATTCCGTACTTGCCACGGGTTTGCAGTTGGACACCGTCGACCCGGAAGATTACCGTGAGTTTAAGTATATGCTCGATACTTCCACGCTGTCCGACCCTATTAACATCACCGAAATCGACAAGGTTGATAAGGAGAACGATCTTTCGATCAATATCATTGGTTATAGCCACGAAGAGGCGTTACACCCGCTTCGCGTCTCTAAAAACTTGGATGGACTTCCGATTGACCTTCTCTATCTGTATGACGACGATGACGATGATTCGGAAACCTTAAACACTCATTACTGCGCCATTACCGATATAACTGCTTTTCTACGTTATCGAGGTTCGGGCTCCCATGCCAAAATCTATTGTAGGAACTGTTTCACCGGTTTCGGAGGAGAATGGATGCTCCTGGCCCATAGGAAAGAATGCGTCAAAATTAACTCCGTTCAAGGTCTTAGATTCAAAAAGCTAGGAGAAAACTCTCTCGCATTCGAGCACTTTAGCCGTCAAAATCCCTTCCCTCACATCATATACGTCGATTTTGAATGCCTCCTTCACCCCATTCAAACCGCTCAACCGGATGCTTCGATGAGTTCAACCACCGAAATCCATCAACACCTTCCTTGCAGTTTCGGCTACGTCTTGGTGGGACATGACGGGGAGATTATATGTCGCAAGTACCACTTGGGAGAAGACGCGGTCGGCATATTTTATAAATGTATGGAAGAAGAAGCTGGATATTACGCGAACCTGCTGAAAAATGCAAAACCCCTCCATCTCACCCCAGAAGAAGAAACCGATTTCAAAAATGCTCCCGTTTGTCATTATTGCGGTAAAGTCTTCAAAAAGTGTTACCAAAAAGCAAATATTGAAGGGGAATCTAAAGTACGGCTCGTCGTCAATAAGGTGAGGGATCATTGCCACATCAGTGGGAAATACAGAGGAGCTTCTCATCCAAACTGTAATCTAACCGCTCGAGAAAGAAAAACCATTCCCGTCGTGTTCCACGGCCGGGTACGACATGCACCTTCTAGTACCAGCAGTCCACAAGTTTCTGGGAAAGGTAGATGTTATCGCTCGCAACACCGAGAGGTTTCAGACCATAACAATTAAGGATGATGTCAGCAAGATAAACCTTCGTTTTATAGATAGCGTCAACTTCTTAAATGCTTCTCTCGATACTCTGGTGAAGAACCGCAGGAACGACAATAGCGGCTTCCCCATCCTCGAAGCAGCGTTAGACTCTGGATAGAAATCTGCATGGTTTACGGAGGAAACCACCCGGGAAATGGCGGTTAACCTGTTAACGCAGAAGCGCATTTACCCGAACGACTATATAAGCGACATGTCCGTTTTATACGAAGAAGATCTACACTCGTTCTACTCCCGGTTGAAAGACGGGATGTTGGTGGGAGACGAGTATGTGTGGGCTCTTAACCTCTGGCTGAGAATGAAATCGAAGGTATTACGAACCTACCACGAGATATACCAAATGACCGACATTTTCCTGCTCGTCTAAGTCTTTGAAGATTTCCGGAAATTGTGCCTCGAAAACAACAACCTAGACCCATCCTATTACATCTCCATTCCTGGATTCAGCTGGGCAGTTCTCCTTAGGATGCAGGAGCCCGAATTGGAGCTATTCACACACGCCGGGAAGCACAATCTTATTTTTCCGGCACCAGAGGAGGAGTTTCGTTCATCGCAAAGAAGCATTCGAAAACCAATAACACGTACATTCCTCATTACGTCCCTAGCAAACCCTCCCTATACATAATGAACTGAGATATGAACAACCTCCACGGTTTGGACATGTGTGCTCATCTCCCCTATGACAAGTTCCGCTATCTAACCAGGGAGGAGATCAGAACTTTGTACGTAGACACCGTACCTGACGATGCCGACGTGGGGTATATACTGGAAGTCGACTTCGAGTACCCCAAAGAATTGCACGACGTGCACAATAATTATCCACTAGCTCGAGAGAAGATCGATATTGGAAAAGAGCTGATTTCCCCTTATTCTCTGAATCTGGCGGAAAATTTGAACCACAAGATCAAGTCCTCTTCCAACACCAAACTCGTCCCGAACCTTCTGCATCAGAAGAGGAACATCCTGTATTCCAAGAACTTGAAATTCTACCGCCGGCACGGACTAGTACTTCGGCGTATCAGAAGAATCCGAGCGTTTAACCAAAAACCGTGGATGAAATCCTACATCTAGTTCTACACCGCAAAAAGGCAAGAAGCGACCGATTCTTTTGCCAAAGACTACTTAAAATTGCTGAACAATTCGGTGTTTGGAAAAACCATGGAGAATAAGCAAAGTCGCCTCGATGAGAAGCTGTGTACTGACGAGAAAACGGCACTGAAATACACCTTCCAACCGTACGCCGAATCCTTCAAGATCCTTAACGAAAACTCAACCGCCGCGTTCGTAGCGCGCTGCGCAATCTTCCGACCTACTCCATATTTACCATACTGGAACTCGCAAACTTTTCATGTTCGAATTCCATTGCGACTACATTTGGCCAAAGTATGAAGACCGCGCCAAACTCCTTTTCACGGACACGGACAGCCTATTCTATGAAATCGAAACGGACACCATCTATTGAGACATGCTCGCTGACAAACACCATTTCGACACGAGCAACTACCCGTCGAATCATCCCCTCTTCTCAGCACGAACAAACAAGTGTTGAGGGAAAATGAAAGACGAAATGGGCGTCTCCATTTTAGAGTTCATCGGACTCAGGTCAAAAATGTACTCGATTAAACCTCTGAAAAAAATAGAATATCAAGAATGCCAAGGGCATCCAAAACTCGTTCGTGAAGAAACATTTGAGCTTCGACAACTAGGAAGTGGCCCTAAACTCTGAAGCACCTCCTCAGAAGGGAAGCTGGGCCAAGATTTCCAGCATCGGGAACGAACTGAGTACCGTCAGAATATTCAAATCCCTCCTCTCGCCGTACGACCAGAAGAGGTACATCCTGGACAACGGCAAAGATACTGTAGCCATCAATCACTACGATGCCGTTGCTTGGGATGAATACATGAATGATTTCGACTCAGACGTGGACATGATGAGCAACGAGGAGGGAGAGGAAAAATTGTCCCCCCAGTTGGAAGAACGCGAAACACAAATACTGACCGAAGCGAAAATAGCCGCAGTGAACGAGAAGGCCGTCCGCAGGTTTGCTGTATTGGAAACCAAATCTCTTCTCTCACCGTACGACGACAAGAGGTACATCCTGGACAAGGGCGAAGATACTCTAGCCATCGGTCACTACGATACCGGTGCTTGGGACGAATATGCGGACCATTTCAACTCGGACGTGGACATGATGAGCGACGAGGAGGGAGAGGAAAAATTGTCTCTCCAGTTGGAATAGCGCGAAACGCAAATACTGACCGAAGCAAAAATAGCCGAGGAGAAGGAGAAGGCTGTCCGCAGGTTTGTACTATTGGAGAACCGCTGGAAAAAATTCGAGGATTTTGAGACGTGGAAGAAGGAGATTAGAAAGAAAGATGCTATCAGCAAGAAAAAAGCTCGCGCGCTAGAAAAAGAGGCTTGGAGGGAAACTAGGTTAAAGAAAGATGTCACTACTAAAAGAAAAGCTCAAGCTTAAGAAACGGAGGAGCAAAGAGTGGCTAGACTAGGGAAAAAGCAGTTAGTAAAAGAAAAGCTCAAGTTCAAGAAACGGAGGAGCAAAGAGTGGCTAGACTAGAGGAAAAAGCAGCTAATAAAAGAAAAGCTCAAGCTCAAAAAAAAGGAGGAGCAAAGAGTGGCTAGACTAGCGGAAAAAGCCGCTAGTAAAAGAGAAGCTCAAGCTCAAGAAACGGAGGAGCAAAGAGTTGCTAGACTAGAGAAAAAAGCCGCTAGTAAAAGAAAAATTCTAGAAAACGAAACGGAGGATGAAAGAAAAATTAGACTGGAAAAAAGACGAGCTCGTGAGACCAGATTATGATAATCTCCGAGCCACGTGGATTAGGCCTACTGGGGAAACCACGTTAAAAAAGAGCGCCATATGCTTTATCTCCTGGGTGGTGTGGAAAACAGCATCCGATTTTGAGACCCTAGTAATGTTGATAATTCTCACAATGCGAAAGCTCAAAAATCATTTGAAAAACCCCCACTAATATTGCTAATTCGTCATTTTCAAGCCTTGAAGCATTTTAAAGTTATCACATTACGAAAGCTCAAAGAGGACTCGCACGACCCCTCCAATTTTGGGAACCCCCAAAATGTTGCCAATTCGTCATTTCCACGCTTTTAAGCATTTTAAAGTTATCATAATGAGAAAGCTCAAAGAGCAGTTGCACGACCCCCAATTTTGGGAACCCCCAAATTACTCATTTTCACATTCTGAAAGCTTTCGAGAGTTCTTACAATGTGAATCCCTAAAAGCATTAGAACTACCCCCTCGGATGACGTCACTTCCGGTCAAGTTAACTTCCCACTCGGAGGTGGACACATTTAGGCAGCAATAAGACTCATGTAGCAAAAGCACATTTTTTGGTAGCAAAAGGACACCAAGGTAGCAAAAGGACAAATTTTGGTAGCAAAAGGCATTTTCCCATGGGTGACCTCGACCCACTTTGACCTCAAACCATCTCAGATATGGCCGAAGTTCCAATATGTTAAAAATGTAAAAATAAAAACACTTTCCCACCCTCCTCCAGATCGACAAAATTAAAAAAGTGAGGAAAATGGTGATGGAAAATGGTAGCACTTCCAGTTTTCATGGGCGCCGCCATTTTGAATGACGTCACTTCCGATTCGCATGGGCGCTGCCATCTTGGAAAATGGCCGCACTTTCATGGGCACCTCCATCTTGGAAAATGGCCGTACTTCCTGTTTTTTATGGGTGACGCCATCTTGGGAACTGGCAGCACTTGCATAGGCAGTGCCATCTTGGTTGACATCACTTCCGGTTTACATGGACGTTACCATCTTGGACTGGAAGTGACGCCATAGTTCACGTGACCGGAAGTGACGTCACAGGGGGGTGGGGGTGGATCTGTCCTCATATCGCTAATCTCCGCTACTTGAGGGTGGGTCTGTGATCATTCCAATGTATGGAGTATCAGTCAAGTGGATCATGTAGGTAGCCTGTCCAAAATCAAAATGCATTAGGGTGATAACCTGTCCACGTGGACATCTGGGCAACATATTGGAAAATGGCCACCAAAAGAAAGGTTTTTCCAAATAAGGCCATAAATGTAAATATTTTAAAAAGACAATGTGTAGCAAAGTTGTAGAAAAGGAAATTTTAAATAACTTCGCATGAATGACTTTTCCTGAAAAAATGAATAGTATAGCGGCTACAGCTGTTTTTAAAGTAAAATATTGGTTTTCACTGTATTACATGCATTTTCGCCACTTTTATGTTACTAGGACGTCTTCAACTGACTATAGTTCGGCCCCATTGAAGTTACCTTTATTTTTTACTTAATACTCAATAGCTCTTTGCAGGGTTGCTCTATATCCACCATTAAAGTACTGTCTTACACTTTGCAAAGAAATCCACTGCTTAATAAATCCACTGAAATCAATGGTTCTTTAATAAAGGAACAATCTCGATGTAATTTCTACGACTCTAGTGGTAGCGGACAGTAATAGCTCTTTTGTCAATATAGGTGTTAGATTTGGATCTATGCTCATTAAAAAGATCATTCCCATAGTTTAGGTAACAAAACATGTAAGAAAGCTCGGTCTCACATTTTCCTAGCTATTCCATGATATATATTGTTCTTTAAAATAAAACAGCAAAAGACTGATTCATAATATTCATTAATGTTATATGAAAAATTGTGCATGAATAAAATTACAATGTAATGGTACGCTCTACAAGGGTATGACAATCTTTCCAGCTGTAATGTTGATTGCATTTACTCTCACATATTATACGTTGCATTGTGGCAGTCCACAGGCACAACACTCCTACATTTTCAAAACGAGCAGCACGAAATGCCAGCAGCAACACACACACACACGCAAGTTTTTCTTGTACATTTGATGCACCTACAACCTTCCACAAGGCCAATGGGGTAAAAGTACGAGTCATTATGAAGCGACAAACAGTGACCTCCACCAGTGTACCCAAACAAGAATGGATCAAAGTGATCGAAGTTTTCCTCCAAACAATGAAATTGAATGTATGTACAGAAAAAAGCACGTAAAATATGTTGCCTTGTTACCCAACTCGTGGGGGGAAGGACTTCAAACCTCTTGTCTTTGCTGTAGCAGTACATCCAATACCCAAGTTCATCCATGTTCTCGCATGGAGAACCATTTTTGAGAAGGTTGACAAGGTATTTTTCTGCTTGTGGTAGGATCTCTGCAAGATCTCCATCATTTGTCCAGCCAAAGTTCATTAAGGACCTACTCGGTTGTCCATTCAAGGCAGCATTCTTACACCCAAATCGACTAGTGTAGTCATAGCCAGTTAGAATGTGAAGTGCTGGAAGAACTAGGCGGGAGGTCATTCTTGCTGCACTTTGCCTTAATGTGAATAGGCACATATCTTGTAGTTGCTCATACCCCTCGACGCTTCCACAGTTCTTCTAAACCAGCCAAGGCGAATATGCTAAAGAACTATAAATCCAAATCTGTATCCGACGAGAGGACGACAATTTTTTTGATGACTTCTTTGGTTGCATGTAGAATGAGTGGAATTATCCTTGCATCAGCAGCTTCAAGATTGGGGAAAGACAACTTCCTGTGCTTTCTAACCTCACTACCGCCTTGCCTTCATGTACACACCACAACATCATTCCCTGATGTGGCATTGCATACAATCTTCGTTGTGGCCCAATACTCCACTCCACTGTGCAGAATGAAATTTCTAAGGAAAACCTGGAATTCGGTTTTGTTTTTTAAACCTGCCCAGAATGCTTCCATTTTCACAGGAAGTGGTGTGTTGGGTCCTGATGCAAATGTCCCGAAGCTCAATACATGCAGTTGTAGCACGTTGCAAACGCACCAAGCTCTTAGGTGACAGTTCTTTATACTAATCAAAGACGAAATCTATTCGTAGTAGTGGTTCATTGCCTGTAGTTTTGCAGATGTGTAGTAAGAAAATATGTGCAAAGTCACCAAAATAAGGGATCTTCTTTGTTATTACTTTTGGAGCACACCCCATCACATCTACAATATAGGAACATGGAAATGCAGATTACCCTACTAATGTGGGATCCATTACTTGTAAAACTTTCTAAAGCTCATCATACAGAGTACTTTTTTGGCTTTTGTCAAAAATCCTTCCTGATCGAAAATAAAGCCTTGGCAGCAAATTGCTCTTGTTGCAGTTCTTTGTAAGCTTCATTGCCAGTTATGATAACATTGAGAATTTTACCTCGAGATTCTTTAGGTACCACCTCTTTGGTGATAATATTATGAAGTGGTTTATTACAGGTCCTAAATGGATTCTCATTCATTAAAATGAACTGTATCATCGAATTTACCAACTCCTCAGACTTTTCTGTATTTGCCTGTGTGAAATCGTAATGAATCTTCTTCAGCTCATAGTTGTCAGATGAAGAAACAAAACTGAATTACGTAATAATTCATAACAATATTCCGTTATTTTCAACTATATATTCGTATTATTATTATTATTATTATTATTAT
>JAHWFP010007848.1:53784-72920 GCA_023313725.1 Lithobius niger | reverse complement strand
CACACACACACACACACACACACACACACACACACACACACACACACGCACACACGCACACACACATGCACACACACACATTCAAAACTTTAGGTAAAGTTGTTCCTACAAAAGAAATAAAACGTAAAAGTAATGTGTCTTATGCTTTACTATTACGAAGACTTCTTGTTGCTGCTGATAGTGGCCATAATTTTGAAACAGTTACTTCGATATGAATTGCATGATGTCCCACTGTCACTAGCAACACATAACGGATGTCTTGGTCTTCCAACAAATAAAGCCATGCTCGGTACAATTTTGATACAGGACGATGGTGTAGAAATCCTTCCTAAAGAAGAACCTGGTATGTGTACGTGCTGCATCATTGATGCCATGGGCGTAGTTCAAACAGTCGGAAAGCCAATATCAGAAAAACATTGTTAATAGAACTACTGTGAAAGCCAAGAAAAAAAAACTTATGATGATCTAGCGGGCTCATTTGTGAAGTTAGTATTGCAGAATTTTTCTGAACACACTACGAGAATTGATGTTGTCTTTGTGAGCTACAAAAATAATTCTATTAAATCAGCAACTAGGGCCAAACGCAAAAGCAAGAGCACTCCACCCACTTGTAAGACGTGACATACAAGATATAAGTGTTCCCTTGCCACAGAACTAGAATGGATATATTAATTTTCTTGACAATAAAAAAGCACTAACTCACTTCCTCTCAAATCAGTTGATGGATGTACCCACAAGAAATTAATTCCAAACCAGGTTTTAGTGACAGCAAGTGGTTATGAACAGGGTGATAGGCTACTTCCACATCTGGAATTCTGTCAGATTCATCATTTACAAACCACGAAGAAGCAGATACGAGGGTTTTGCTTTATGTAAAAGATGCGACCAACAATGGGTACAGTCGGAATGTTGTGCAAGACTGTATCCATTGTCAGTCTGTATCCATTGACTGTATCAAAAGATAGAGATGAAGAGTAGAGAGCATAGCGTTGGGGCTTACATTCTCTTGTAATGAAAATTGAATTGAATTGATACAGGTGTGCTAGTTTTGTTAGTGAACATGTTTTGTTAGTGTTCATGCAGACAAAGTATGGATGTCCAGAGAAACATCATCACAGAAAGTATTCGTCCCTGTGCATACAATATTCTCAGACATATCAACTGATGTGCGAGAATCTATTATTGATTTTCATTTGATAACTGGATGTGACGAAACCAGTCAGCCAAATGGCATTAGCAAGAAGTCTGCATGGGAAGTTTATCTGAAAAATCCTAAATTGCTTGCAGAAATTGGTGTTGGAAATTGGTGTCGGATAATGCAACCAAATCGGCTGAAGATTTTGTTGTTAACATTTACTCACGCTTTCTACATAATGCAATCAATCACTTTACAATCAATCAATGAACTTTGGGAATTAGAGTATTGGAAAAAAATCACCAGAAATGCTTCTTCCTACATAAGCTTCAATGAAGCTACACATCCAACGTGCACATTATCAAGCATTTGTAAGATAAAAAGCACTGGAGGCTAAGCCATTGTTGCCTGAGTTACTTGATTGCGGATGGTACGATGATAATGGTGAATTAAAACCTAAATTGAAGGGAAAAAATCCACTTTCACCCACATACAAGCAGCTCGTGCAGTGCATATGTACTACAGATTGTGCTCGATCTAATTGTGTGTGTGTGTCTCAAAATGTGTATTTGTTGTCTTGAGCAGTGTAAGATCATATATTCAAATCAGGATGATGAGGATGAAACAGTGCAAGTTTTGAATTTATATTCTATCATACAGGGAAGTTAGGCCCCGCATAATATAATAATATAAAGGACATATGAAGAACATTTTTAATTGTGGTTTTCATGTTTGAGTAAGACGAAGGATCATTATCTTTGTTTAATAAAGGAAGATCGTAATAGTTGAAAAATAATTAATGGGATATTAATTTATTCATACAAACAACCCATTTCCCATTTTAGAAAATGGGGACCAATATATGGCATTAAATGAACTTAAATAAAAGTTCATTTAATGCCATATATTGTTCCCCATTTTGTAAAATGGGAAATGGTTGTACGTATGAATAAATTAATGACTTTTTTGAATTCCTTAACCCCAAAATTATAAAATTTGACACCAAGATCAAGTTTTTAGGTTGAGTGGTTTCCAAAGTACGAACAATCAAATATTTGCATCCGCCATTTTCCAAAATGGTGTCCAGAAAAGAGGGTCCCACTCATACACAGTGACCACCGGTCATAATATCAGCTGTACTACTGTAATATAAAATCTAGCATGATGGTTGCTAGTTAGGTTTCAGGGTGAGCCAAATTTGTCATTTCCGCCGTCTGTCTCCCCATTAGCCACTGTTTCAGAAAAAAAAGTACTTCACATACCTAAAATCTGAAACATGATCTAAGCCAAAAACTTCCTTGGCTTTCATTTTAAATGAGACCACTTTTTCAGTTGGTTGGAGTTACGGGATCCTGAACGATCAGTTGTATAGTTTTACCAGAGGGTTGAAACTAGTAGCTCGTACAGTCGCATTGCAACTTCACAGAAGGGCAAGGACGGCAGAAACACAGACAACATGGTGCTGGAAATCGCAGCTTAGGCCGGCCCACTTTGGAGTTCAAAGATGCCAGTAAATTGCGCTGTCGCAAACTGCCTAAACAATTCATGGTATTTTTACAAACCGCATATGGCTAACGTTAGCTAACACAATTTACTTTCACGAAATTCGGTCCCCCTCGCTCTCCTTATTGTTGTTTGCCGGCCACATTTTAACTGCGTGATTGCAACGTATTGTAGTTTATTGGCACACACATTTTTTTACACACACAAAACTTTTATAGGACCAGAACAAGATGGGCCACTGGAGTGGGCGCAGTTTACCATATATCGTCCTTGGTTTTAGTGTGTCTTATGTGTAGTTGGGAAAGCCGAAGTTCCGGTTTTATGAAAGTATTGTGTGTGTAGAAAACAAATTAGTGTTTGTCCCAACAATCCACCGTAGTAACAACACGCCTTTCCTCCTATTTGCCCCCGCCGTTTGCATCCCGCTTGTCCGCCTAGTTGATGATGACATCACTAAATAACGCAACTGATTGTTGCTGTCCCGTAGAAGTTTGCTCCTCCCGTAAAACCATACTGCTCTAAGGTTTTACATTGTTTTAAACGCTGGCTATAAAACCCATTGATTAGGGAACAATGCCAATAGGCAGACGCTAGGTCAATGGATGCACGTGTTATGTCATTGTTAAACAGTTGATTGTTGATGGGTAAAATGAAATAAACCCTTTGAAATAATCTGCTTTTAAGCTAAATGCATACGGTATAGTTTTACACCACACTAAGCTACGTTGTTAGGCCTCGGAATTGGCAACTAGAATCGATAGAAATCCGTATTTATTTCGTAGGTGCTGGTTTTCAGAGATGAGCTGAATTGTTTCAAAGTTGGCAGCAACAATCAATGCATGCATTGCGTGCACGTTCACATTTTTTACAAATGAAAAAAAATTACTTCCAACCGCGACAAGTTAGGCTACAAACATCAGATCAATTCTATTCAATTAATTCCAGTTTTGTGCAGTTTTTATTCCACATTACTACATGCCATAAAAAAGGTACACGGATTACAAACAAAAAAGTCAAGCGTGTCGTGAAGAAAAGGTTTATGATTGAAATGTCACTTTACTTGTTAAAATATACACTGATACAAATTTTTGATTTTTAATTCAAATAATCAAATGTTATACAATTCAGAAAATTGTATCCGTTAAAGTGCTGTTGTGCTTCATTGTGCACAACAACACTTAAACAGATGCACTTTTCTGAATTGTACATTTTATTATTTAAATTAAAAATGAACAATTTTTATCCGTGTACATTTTAACAAGTAAAGTGAAACTTCAATCATATAACCCTTTTGTAGTGTATGGCTTTGGACGGCTTTACATAGGGAAAATGTAACTGATAACTTTGTCAGCCAATCAACTTGCTGTACTTAATTATGCATCATTCCCATGGTGCATTACGTAACCTTGGTTATATAAAGTCATGCTTAGAGCCCGGAGCCCTTCTGCTCAGTAGTTACCCACTTCCTGTAGTTGTCTCTCTCATTGTACTCCGCTGACACTGCATTGGCGACAAGGATGGGATTTAAGTTTAAAATGAAAATTTAACTTAACGTTGTGAAGCCATTGAATGTTAATGACGGTAACCCGTGTTTGGTATGGAGACTGTTCGGGAAATAGATAACTTAAACTTAAAAGCAAATTTAGGAAGTGGATTAATTCATTTACAACGTCTGTCTTGTATGCCGATAGAAGACCAGCTGCGAGTTTGCGATTTGAATCCTGGAGCAGCTGTGGTTGCAGTTTCTCGTAGCGCTAAGATGTTCGGAATTCTCCAGTGTAACCAGGGCTGCAGACTTGGAAACCAGGGTAGTCCGATGAACTCTTTGGAAGCAAGTCAGACATAGTTGCACTAAAATTCTTCAACTGGCTATTTGGCACTGGTACGAGGTTGTGTCATAGCTTCCTGTATGTAAAAGGCTTACAGCTCGGTTTCACGTACCATTCGAGAAGTGTCGTCCAAGTGTTGTGCTGCAGTGAAAGCACGAAGAACGAACTACTTCAATCATAGCATTGATTAGTGTTAGCGGGATGAACAAGAACGTGGTAATCTTCTCATTATTAGATTTCCCGGTGTTGCATCACTAAACAAACATTATTTTAAGGTAACGAAGAGTATCAGTGAAGTCTTCGGACGATTTATTGCTATGCCAATGATCGTTTAATGAGAATAGAAAAGGCCATAGCGTAGTATACACACATACATTGGTTCTTCTTCTGGTTGAAATTAATGAAATTAAAATTGTTGTTAAACTTTAATAATTTGGTACCAATGCAGTGTTTTAAGTTTAAAATCTGCGTATCGCCCGTTACGAGTACCTTTCACAGTTCAATCCACATGCTAGAGCAGTTCATTTTGGGGGTGTTCGCAGCACAAACTGGTGGCAGGATCGGCGGCTAACTGGACGACGCGTCGAATTTCTAACGTTAAGCCTCTAACATACAGGAAGCTGTGGTTGTTTAGTGCAAAATTAAGGAATGGCCTGTTTGGAGTAATTGGCTAGGCTAAAGTTTAAATTTTGTTATTTGTGTAGCCATGTATAAACATTAATTTGGTTAAAACATTTTGGAAAACTTTGGTAAATGCAGCAACGTTAAAATTGATAAAACGTTTTGAAGATTTTGCTTAAATGCAGTGATGTTAAAAAGTGTAAAACGTTTTGAAATTTTGTGCTTAAATGCAATAAATTTAAGACGTTTAAAAACAGTAATAGGTTTTTGAAAATTTTATGGTTAAATGCAGTAAATTTAATACGTTAAAAAGTGCAGAACATTTTGAGAAATAGTACTTGAATGCAGTTAACTTCAACATTGTAAACTCATGAAAACGTTAAAAACGCTATTCAGTTTAAAGGTTAAAAAGGAAAGTTGAGTTTAAAACCTGTTTAGGGTGTGTAAATTGTTACATTAAAACAATCTTGTAACTAGTAAACTAGCTTGTGTTAAAAGCTACGTTAGGCCTGAAGGTTAAAGCAAAAGTTGAGCAATTTTGAAGTTTCATTTTGAGCTTTTGTGAAGCACAGATTTTTGCAAATTATTACCTATTTATTGGACACATATAACCATTAAAATAATGGCCATCAAGTGGTAGTGCTATTTTTCAGTTAACATAGTAGCGTGTGTTTAGCAAAATTGTAGCACTAGGCTTAGTCGACCAATCGAAGTGTGATTCATGCAGTATTTTAAAGCTTGTTCCCTGTGCCTTACAAAATAACGGGGAACTCTAAATGCTCTAAAATAAGAGGGGGACTCTAAATGACCAGCTCTGAATCAATGCAAAGTTTTAGAGCTGGTCAAACTGACGATTTGAGAGTATTTCAATCTGTGAGTACTAGGCGTTGCTGCTAGTAGAACCGGTTTGGTTACAATATATGGTTCAAATAGGTTATTTATTATGAGGCCTGGCAGGGTTTTGCTAAATTTGGTCCTTCAGGTGAAGAATTCGTCGGATTCCTCAAGTGTAATTTGAAAACATTGCAGGCGTCCATTTTACCAAGGGCACTTGGATGCAGCAAGAAACTCCGTGCCCCGCCAAATTGGTCGAACTAACTATCTCTTGCCATCCTAAAACTCGCATATCTACTGCTGGATTTATTACTAATGCTACAAATGGTGTTGGTTTAGATTCCAGCTTAACTCCTCCACCACTTGATGGCACAACTACACACGAAAGCAGTGTTTTAAGTCAGTGGTCAATTTTCGGAAACACTTCTTAAGCTCAGACATGCCCAGGTATCTCAAGTGTCTTAACTATCATTCGTCCAACGTGTCAGAAAAACAAGCACCGCTCCACCTTCGCCCTTGGTTTTCTGTCGCCATTCCTGAAACCAATATTAGCAAATTTGAGGATTTTAGAACGCAGCTTTCCGGGAGGGACTACCATTGCCTCAAAAATAATCCTGAAACTAATCGTGAAACCAATGAAATTGTCCCTCCAGTTGCTAAACTGGGGAATATGGACAGGCCCGTTCTACCATCTTGGTCCACTCAATGACATACTCTTTGTGCACAATACCCGACTACTACCATCACTCAAGCCCAGCCACCTAATAGTCAGCAATTGAGCACAAAAATCTTTATTGGTGGGCTTCAACTTATTACGAAAATGGAGCACATTCAATATCTTATTAAAATCACTTTTGGGCTCACTGTAGGTTGCTTTCTACTGCGTACATTGTACTCAACTTATAAATCGTTTTGTGCCACTGTTGACAGTAACTTTGCTGACATTATCATTGGTTCTGATGTCTGGCCACCAGGTGCTTGTGTTGCTAACTACACTTGACGAAGACAAGCAAAAAACCCCATTACTTCAAATCAGGCTTCTCCCTCAACCATTACATATGACTCCTCCAAAGGACCAACCACTAGACAAAAAACTATTCCCTAAGTCCTTTTTTGCCTACGTTAATCGCAACAGAAAGACTGCTCTTATTACCTGTTTGAAGAAAAACGACGGACTTATCTTGCTTCATGACAGGGACATTGCAGATGAATTTGGCTCACACTTTGCCTCTTCTTATCTGCCTCACCACCTAGCTCGCCTATGGACGCTGCTTCCATTCCTACTCCTTTCCCATAATCGGACATGGAGCATGCTCTTAATGGATAAGGGGAGGATTCTTTCCTACTTTTTCTCAAATCCTGTGCAAAATCTCTTGATACCCCCTTCTTTTGGGTTTTTCAAAGTTTCTTTTCTTCCTGTACTTTCCCCACTCGTTGGAAGGAAGCTACTATCACCCCTCTTCATAAGGGTGGTTCCCTCCATGTGGTTAATAACTATCGTCCAATTAGTTTGCCCTCTGTCGTTTCTTAAATTCTTGAAAGGTTTTTCCATAAATCTATTATGGGCATTTCTCAATATTGATTTTAAGTTTCAAAACAGTTTCTTCTTGGGCCGCTCTTGCCAATCAAACATTTTAAAACTTACAACCAACTTTCCACCCTTTTGGACAAAGGGGTGCAAAGTGATCTTGTTTTCTTTGACTTCCGGAAAGCCTTTGATTTGTCTTCCACTCCTCACTCCTTCACAAACTGTCCTCTTTAAATTTTCCTAAATCACATATCGCTTGGATTAACTCTTTATCTTTCTCATAGACGACAACGTGTTAGTCTCAGAAGTACTACTAGTGACTGGGTCCCCGCCACCTCGGGGGTCCCCAGGGATCTGTACTTTTCCCCCTTTCTTTTCAATCTTTTCCTGAACGACATCCATACCATCATCCGCTCCTTTTTCAGGAGCTATAAAGATGATTGGAAAATCCTCTCTCTGGCTTATCTTCACCAAGATCTTCAACAAGACATTGATGCTGTTGCGATCTGGTAGACCAAACACTGTCTTGCCCTTAATTCTCTCAAATGTGTGGTGCTGCATTTTGGGCATAATAACCCTCACTGCAGTTATCACCTTGGTAATATTACCATTCGTACTAACATGTCCCGTAGGCACCTGGGTATTTTGGTTGATCCTTCCCTGAAATTTCATGCCAATGCTGATTTTAAAATCTTTATAAAAGCCCACTATATTCTTAAAACCTTCTCTACTGCCACACTTAAGCTGTTTGCTCTCCTATACAAGACCTTCCTTCGCCCGACGCATGAATTCTGCTTTCAGATTGGCCGCCCTTGTTATGCTTCTTTCTTCGCTCGTCTTGAAACCTGTCAGTGCTGCCTCACTAAATGGTGCTTTCCCATCAAACATTTTTCCTATGAAGAACGTCTTCGCAACTGGACCTGACTTTGGTCAAAACCAGGTTCCTCCAGGGTGATCTTATCCTTACTTTCTTAATCTTAAACCCCCACATTGATGCCCAGGCTGCTGACTTTTTCTCTAAATGAGTGGTCGAGGCCTGGAATGCGCTGCCTGCCTCGGTTGTTCTTTCCACTTTGCTTGATTATTTCAAAAGTCGTCTGGACCATTTTCTTGCGTAGGCTTTTTTGGGCGATTGGCCCTTGGTTTGGTTGTGTGAGTGGGGAGTGGGTTGCGGGGGGAGGGGGGTGCTTCTTGGCATTTTTGCTTGTACCACCGGGTTTTTCGATTCTATTCAAACTTGTGCAACTGAGAAAGTTGTAAAACCAAAAGTTAAGAAACTGAATCAAAATATCCTGAACTTTATACAAAGCTAATATCCAGTTCAAAGCTGAGCCTATTTACAGAATAGTAAGACCTGTACCAGTGGCTTTAAAAAAAAGTTAATGAAGAAATAAAGCAGCTCGTTTCACTGGGAATATTGGAATTAGTCACAACAACTGCCTGGGGTACTCCGATCATTATGGTCCATAAACCGAACGGAAAATTACGAGTAGTTGGCGACTATAGAACTACGGTAAATCCACAATTTGAAATCGATCATTACCCTGTGCCAACAACTGCCACATTATTTCGCGATTTGACAGGCTGTGACACGATTGGCTTGATCGATCTCAAGGCTGCTTTTGTACAAATTGAGTTAGACAAAGATTCACAAGACCCGTTGACAATCAACACGCCGCTTGGTTTTTTCAAGTGGCTTAGGGTACCCCTCAGTTTGGCCAGCAATCCCAGAATATTCCAAGTGCTTAATGACCAGCCTTACGGCAAAAATTCCGAGGTGCCACCGTTTTATGACGATATACAGGGTGTTTAAAAAAAACGCTGCACGTTGAATTTCCAACAACCATTCCCCGTCGATATAACCCTTATCTCTGACCTCAGTAAAGAAATCATGAAAGTTTTTCCTGACCTCAGGAAAGAAAGCTTTTATTTGCATTTCAAATAATAACGCAAAAGGTAACAAAAGCATGTGAGAACCCTGGTTGGTGGGGGAGAACCAACACAAACAATAAAAGCCCTTAATTAGATTTCAAGGGAAAAGAGGAAAAAACATATATTTGGCGATCAAGCAAAATAGCTAAAATAAAGGCTTTTACAGTATTTGAATTCCAAATAAAAACCCAAAAGTAAAAAACGCATGCGGCAACCCTGGTTGATGGGGGAAGTCACTTGTACGGCGGCAGTATAACGTAGCTTCGGCGGCCTCTTATCCCTGATACCCTGTAGAAATCGAATCCCCCAATGTACGTGTTGAATTAACAACCATCCAGTGTTCACATCTAATCGCCACGCCACTCGCTGCACAAAAGGCCTAGTGACGTTATCCGACAGGAGTTCCCAGTTTGCAGTACTGTACTGTAATTGGCTGATTTTAATTACTGAGTTAGTAACTTGCGTTAATGTTGCATGTTGCCCTTCAGCTACTGTACTGCCGTTGGTTGCACGCAAAGTTGTGGTCATGTGACCTGATGTCCCCAGGGCAGTAATGTGTGATGTGTAGTATACTGCAAGGTCTTTGGACAAGCGGGAGGAGAAGGATAGGTCGGCTACTCCAACCAGTAGCCTTAGGCAAGAGGGAGAGCCTGGAATCCCCCCTCTGCTGATGACGTTGTTGAAGGACAGCGGGAAGGAAAACATTGCTAGTAGGCTATACGAGAAAATGCGACACTACGTATATGCTAATGTGTTGCGCCCAAACCAAGTTAAATGGAAACTAGTTCAATAAATTCAGTAACTAAACAACCTACTGAATTTTCTAGAAAAGAAGCTTACGGAATAGTAATTGTTGATTAGCAAAACTGCATAAATAATGTGTTCGTGTTACTCTGATACTTTTTTTTTTAATTTGGGAAGCAATGCTATAGGATAACTTTCACAATTTGCACTACGCGATTGTCACTGCAATCTAAGCAAAAATTATCCTTAGAAAGCCATGACTAACAGTTTAAAACAAAAACTTATAACAACCATGAAAGGAAAGTTCTCTTATTTAGAGAAAATTTCCTTATCTACACGACATATGCGAACAGTGACACGTTATTCAGACTGATCAAAAGTTCACTTTCTTAACCATGTTCCATGAGCATTGTCACAGGTTCATTGCTGTTTTGTTATTTTGTTCGTTATGATTCAGTCTCAATCCCCCCCCCCTCCCCCCGAGCTATCTGCCCCACTAGAGAGTAGCCGACGACAGGGATCATGTGTTTAGTGAAACAGTAAAGTATATTTCCTAGTTTGTTCTCTTGTGGCACTACTGCTTCAGTTTCAGTAATTTATGATATCATTCCATTCAATTATTTACCATATCATTCCATTCAATTTTAAAAAGATGCAAAGGATTGTCCCCCCCCCCCCAGATTAACACGATTAAAATATCCCTAAGAAAACTCTGATGAATTTTTTTTAAAAGATTCCTGCAAGTTTTTGCCATTTGAGTCCAACTACACTACTTTAAACGTCATCCCACTGAAACTTTTAATTTAACCTTTCACCTGTTAATTGGTGGTATTCTTACATATTTGGTTTGTCTCTGTAAATAAATTTTCCCGTCATAGCTTTCTAGTATTTGGCAGGATTATATCTGAACAGCTCTGACTATAATAAATGCCTTAGTTTTCAGCATGTGGTGAACGTAGCCTAAGTTGATGCGCTAGGGACGAGTCAATATATATTAACCCGGGGGAGGGGCTTCAAAGTTTGGGTTCCCACTATGTTTGTAAACATCGTTGTTATCATTATTCATAGGCATGTTGTTTTGTATTTTGTCTAGGTGACCAATGCATCAATAGCACTGCCAAAAATTAAATTATCGTTTTGCTATGAACTTGTGGTTCTTCAATGTCACTAGGAACATTCCATTTTCAACGTCCACACAACCATAAATTAATTTTTATTACATGTGGTCCGAAATTTGTTTGCCTGTCCCCCGCCCCCTCCCCACTTTGAACTTTTTGATTCAGCTTGCCCATCCCCGTTCATAAATACTAACTCGTCTTTTAGGATTGGAGATAATTTAAAGCAAAATTGACTGACTCAGAATTACCTTGCTGCATATGTAACTTTAATTGGACTAAATTGTTGGATTCTCCTATCCTTCTTCAGAGAACTACAGTAAAACGAAAACATTTTGTTTACTTACCTCGTCAGCAATTCAGTGCAAATACTTGGACATTTTGTTCCGCAACTGCCTTAACTTCTTTACGTCATTGTTAATAAAGTTCATTCTGATGAAAATGCGTGTTTTTACAAATATTGTTACGGCTTCTGCTTTGGCGTTTGGGTGTTTGTTGCATACGATTTTCACCAAATTTGAAACCAGCCCTTTGCCTTGCTTGAAACTGCTGGCTCCATTATACGAATTAAACGCCAGTTCTGCACTTTTTACTATGGCGTACCATTCGGCTGAAGGTACCAATAGCCCGCCACGTGACAGACAATGGATCCACGATAATTTGGGGTCTACTGAAGGAAGTTGGGCTGTTGGGATCCCAAGTTCACTATACGATTTTCGCAGGCGAAAAGCTACGTATCCGGCCAAGAATTTTAAAGCTTCATCCTGTATTTCTCCTTGGTAGCTGATTTCTTCTTGGACTTCAGCTTCTTCTGGCTGTAGGCCTACTTCACTGTCAACTTCATTGCTGACGTCACATACAACTACTTCGTCAAACAGTCCTGTAGTTAAACAGATGTCATCACCAATATCTGCAGACCTGATTTCCTCAGTGCTTCTACTACTTCTGTCATGGGGTTCAGTAGAGTTTACACAGTTGCTGAGGGCTCCAGGATTTTTTCCAAGTAAAAGCAAACGAAGTCTGTACTTAAATTCCAGGCTTGTTGGGTGATCAAAAGTGCCACCAGCACCTCTCATTTGTGAAAAGAAATTTTCCAGTACATCTTGATTTAACCGGTGTGTCATGATGAATTGGATGCCATAATTCTTTACAACAAATTCACGAAGTTGCATGAGAGAATTAATGGATATAATGATCCCATTTTGAAAAGGTAACCGTGCCTTGTTTTCTCCAGCACGCATTAAAGTGCATTCGTTCAGCATTTCTTCAAGTACTTTATTTTGGCTTAATAAGTTTTTGCCATAGGCACTCTTTTCAGGGTTGCTTGGGTGCTCTTCAGTATAGGAATTCATTATATCAAACCATGAATTAACCATGTTCATAAATTTGGCTGTTTTCTTAGCTTCGTGGCTGCAAAATTCAATTGCCTTTGCAACCGAATGAGACATCAGTTGGGCTGCGTATTTCACTCGCTGCCGTTCTGTTCCTGTGACACTTAAGTGTTTTGCAGTAAGACGAGGGCATAGTTTCAGCTCCTTTCTGTCCATATCTAGCAATTCTTTAATGGGTTCAGTATCTACAAAGCTGCCGTCACTGAGATGATAGCCTTTGTCCAAAAAGTGATTACGAAGCAATTTAAGAAGGTGTGGAGCATCTGGAAACACATATACATTGCGATCTGTAGCATACGGATTTTTAAAAAAGTTGCTTGTAACTCGTATGCCAAGTGTTTTCCAAAGTCCCCTGTTTCCACCACCCAAATCGCTTACGTATGCAATTACAGGGTAACCAGCAAGCTCCAAAGCAGCTATCACATTATAAAGTGATTCTTTGGAGAATGTTTCGTCATAACCATAGTAGATAGGCTGCTTCCACTTGCCAATTAAACCACGAGCAAGAACCACAAGAGCCTTTTTATTAGGGCCCATAGCCACATCGTTCTTTTTGTCGTAACAAACACGTTCCGAAATGTCCATTTCATCAAACGAAATAACGGTAAGTCGTTCTCCTTCCTTCATGTCTTTTCCTTTCATTTTCATTAAATGAATGACGTTATTTAGCAAACCAGGCTCACATTCAAAATGTGTAACCCATTTCTTTAGAGTTGATAGTGCGGGTAAAGGAAAATGAAGCTTCATGCGTAAATAATGATAAGCACGTTTACTTACAGTACGCAAAGCCAATGCTGAAGAAATATCTTCACTCGACCAACGAGTTCGCTTCTTTCCCTTCAAAAGAAAATTAATCTGTCCTTTGGTGAACATTGGATCGAGTAGTTTTATAGTTTTTTCTTCCACTAGCTTTGGCACCGATTTCTTTAGTTTTCTCATTTCATCTTGAGCACTTTTAATTTCTGTACGCAGTTGTCGATTTTTTTCGCATAAAAAGGTAATCCGTCCACTAAGGTAGACGTGCGTTCTCTGCAAATTATTGCGTAAACTTGCGTTTTCGTTTTCTAACTGCTGTATGCGTTGTGTTAGTAAAAGGTGTTCTTTATCCCATGCTACATCAGTTTGTGTTGCAGTAGTTTCGACCAAGTGTACTGGAGCTATATTGAATAAACTTTCGGCTTCTTCAAGACTATGAACTGCAGTGGTTTTGTCCAAAAGATTAGCAATAGCTTTTTTTTGTACACGACTTTCTTTCCTGGAAGCACGTTGACTTTCTTGCTCGCCTCCAGATTTTGTATTAGGAATATTTTCTGTCGGCATGCTATCTAGTTTAAGCTTTTTTTTAGGAGGCTCACCCAATAGTTCAGCTTTCAAATCTCTCTCGTATGCGGAAGTAGGAAAATGAGAGGAACAAATGTAGCTGGAATCTGGACTGAAACTGTCTTTACGTTTGCAGCTAATTACCCATCGTTGTCGTCTTGCGTAGTCTTTTGGAAACCGATGAAACATCAAATTTGGCTCCAATTTTGTCCTAACGTTTTTGCAAGTAGCTACAGCACAATTTGTAGGCATCCTTGCAGTAGCAAACGCACAAAAAAAAAAAACAACAAGCGCGAGCACGCTGTTTGTTTGTTGGCTGGCGACTGCTCTGAAAGACTGGTGACAAGATAGAGGGACCAATCCTTCAGACGCGTCATCGGGTTTTATGGCTTTAAGAGATCTCCCCTCCCTGTTGACATACTTGCTCTTAAGAGCTGACCTTTCCTTCTCCTCCCGCTTGTCCAAAGACCTTGAGTATACTGTAGTACTGGTTGGTCCGTACACTTGGACGTGACAGTAGTTAGGTGCATGCAACCTGATACTTATCATTAGATACAGTTTGTTCTTTCTGTATTCACTTTCGTTCGATACCACTCGTTCTTTTTATAAACACATTTCATAACGACATGCCATGCATGAACCTACATCAACGTATCGATATTATTAAATGGTATTACCAAAACGATACGATATCAGACGTTTTGGTGATGTGGCAGGCTGTGTATCTATAGCCACCTCCACGCCAATCTACAGTGGCACATTTGGTGGAGAAATTTGAAACCAAAGGTTCTGTTGAAAATCAACATAAAGGCCATTCTGTCCATAAACGAACGGCACGAACGATTGAAAATGCCGCTGTGATCCACCACATGTTGCTTGATGAACCAACGATGTCCCAGCGTCAGTTGGAACGGCAAACAGGTGTGTCACTGCCTTCAGTTAATAGGCTAATTAAGGAGATAAGCTGGAAGGTGTACCATCCATGGCGTTATCCATGCCTTAAACAAAGATTACCCTGATCAACGTATTCAGTTCTGCAAGGAATTCGTAGATTTCCTTGCAGATGCTCCACAGAACGTGGAATGGATATTATACTCTGATGAAGCCAAGGTTAATCTGAATATCTGAATGGCAGAATTAATCGTCACAACTGCATATTTTACAGTGATGACAACCCACACGTCACTGTGGCCGCATTCACGCCGTCACCTGGCATCAATATTTGGGGAGGTATATGGGCTCGGGGTGGGGTCATTGGACCTTTCTTCCTTGATGGAACAATATCAATGGTGCAGTATATCGTCAGCTGCTAGAAGACAGGATTCTGCCAGCTGTACGGGAAAAGTGTCCCACTGATATTACTTTCCAAGAAGATGGTGCATCACCGCACCATGTAACACAGGTGCGAGACATTCTTGATGACCAATTTCCCAACAGCAGGATTGGTAAAAGAGGTGCGATGGAATGGTTCGCGCATTCGTGCATTCTGACGCCTATGGACTTCAGTGTGTGGGGAGTACTACGGGATTTGGTGTACATTCAACCAGCCCAGGTTATTGTAACACTGCAGGTTCTTATTACTGCTGCATTTCAGACATTTACCCCTGATTTATGCAGGAGAATATGCTTAGGTGTGGAAAGTTGATGTGGTGAGTGTATCATTGCTGGAGTAGGACAGTTCGAGCAACTTCGTTCGTGATTCAATCACCTGGAACATCTTTCTTTGTTTCTAAACCTTAATGATGGACTTAATTATTTACATTATAGCTGGTTTGAAACAAAATGTCAAACGACAGCCTTCTAGAGGTTGGCCTATCTGGCCCGGCAATGGGACGGGGAACAGTGGCTAAGTCTTTCCCCCCGCCTCCTCAGGGTCCCACATGCGCTTTTTCTTTTGCTTTATTTTTATTTGAAATCTTGGAATTTCTCACAGAACTAAATGTGTCGATCAGGATCATCTTCGTTTAAGGCGTGGATACGTTCCTTTTGCATTTTTATTTGAAATCCAAATACTGTAAATGATTTTATTTTATATACGTGTTGTATTTGAAGACCAAATAAATGCTTTTTTGTTTCTGAAATTTGAAAAATAAACGAGCATATTGTTTGTTTTGGTCCTCCCCCACCAACTAGGGTTGCCACATACGTTTTTTCCTTTTGCGTTTTTATTTGGAATCCAAATACTGTAAAAGCCTTTATTTTAGCTATTTTGCTTGATGGCCAAATAAATGGGTTTTTTCTTTTTATTTGAAATCTAATTACGGGCTTTTATTGTTTGTTTTGCTTCCTCCCCCACCAACCAGAGTTGTCACATGCTTTTGTTAACTTTTGTGTTGTTATTTGAAATGAAAATAAAACCTTTCTTTCTTGCGGTAAGGAATAACTTTCATGATTTCTTTACTGAGGTCAGGGATACGGGTTATAGCAATGGGAATGGTTGTTGGAATTAGAAAAATTCTACGTGTAACCTTTTTTTTTTTTGTTAGATATACCCTGTATTAGTCAAGGGCAAATGTCATGAACATGACGATCTTTGCACGAGCTACTCGTAGTTCTGTAAAACTCTGGATTTCGCCTTGGGATTGACAAATGCAAACTGTTGCATCCTAAACTTAAATATTTGGGCCATATCATAGATAAGGATGGCATGCACACACTACCAGAGGTGATCGATGCTATTGTAAAAGCACCACATTCCATTAATATTTCTGAATTACAATAGTTTTTTAGGGTTTATAAACCAGTACTCAAAGTACCTAACCAAACCAGGCAAAGTTTTTGCCCCTATCATTAAGGTACAATCTAAGGTTTTGGTTCTCTCTAACCCTAAACTTAAACTCAACTCAGTTGTGACACAGGTCCATATTGGGTAGGATGTTTTTTGTGCATTTGATACCAAACGGTAATGATTGCCCCATAGCTTTTGCTTCCAGGATATAAACTCCAGCAAAGCAAAGCTACTCTCGTTTTGACAAAGAGGCCCTAAAGTGTCTACTGGGAAGTAAAGAGATCTCACGAGTATTTCTATGCTCAGCATTTTATTCTCCAGTCTCACCAGAAAGCTCTGCTATGGATTTTTGGCAGGAATTAATGCATTCCACAGATAGCTACTGCTCGTGTGGAACGTTGGGTGTCCATGCTGAATGCATTTAATTATACATTCCAGCAATAGAGGGGAAGGCTAACCTTGCAGCTGATGCTCTAAGTCACCTACCCTAACCCAGCACAAAAAAGAACAAAAAACGAGACAGAGCAATATTGTGTTTTGGCAGCACAATGCATCGAAACATTGCCCATCCTGGGGGATATGTTAGCAAAAACTACAAATAAGGATACTGTCCTTTCCAAGGTTTTAAAGTATGCTAAGTGTGGATGGCCTGAAAGTGTCAGCGATTCAGAGCTTAAACTGTATTTTGTACATCACAGTGAAATTTCAATAGATTGTGATGTATTAGTTTGGGAGGGGGGGGGGGGCGAGTAATTGTACCAGCTCAGTTTTGTAGGCAAGTCCTAAAAAATTTGCACAGGGGACACTGTGGGATTGTCAAAATCAAAGGTTTGGCTGGTGTGGATGATCAACTGGAAAAAAAGTGAAAACGTGTGATGCATCTCAGCCGTAAAAAAAAAAGGCGAAAAACCAGCTGAGCCCAAACGTAATTGGGATACCCCCTAAATCCGAATGAACAGAAACACGCAGATTTTTGTGGGCCACTGGATGGACATACGTTCCTAATTATTGTTGATGCACGCTCGAAGTTTCCTTTTGCAAAAATAAAAGTCACAACTTCCAAAAAAAGTTTTAGAAATTTTTGAAGATTTCATGTCAGAATTTGGTTTAATTTCTAGTTTACTTACGGATAATGGACCTCAGTGGACGAGCCACGAATTTAAGCTTTTTTTTGAAAGCTGATGGCATCTATCACCATACGGGTCCCCTGTACGCTCTGTTCAGTAACGTGCAAAACCGAAATATTTGTCCGAAACTTGATTAAAGCCTATAAAGCTCAGTGGGCAGAGGGTAGTTCAGTAAGACAAGCAGTAAATAAATAAGTAAATTATTTAATTTTTGCTATAATCACCCCAAACTCTACAATGCAGCCAAGTAAGCTTTTCTTGGGCTGACAAATTAAATCTAAATTAGGTTTACATTTGCCATCACCAGTGAAAATAGTGCGTGAAAAATAGTTTGACCAAATTAAACATACATTTCAAGTTAAACGTATGGCTCCTTTCAAGTTAAATGAGAACTTACAGGTTTGGGCAAGAAACTACTCCAATACTGAAGGTCGAAAGTGGGTGCCAGGGAGAATTGCTAAAGGGCTTGGTCATTCACAGCTCGAAGTCAGAATCAAGCAAGGATTGTCAATGAGGTGCACTCTGAGCAACTCAGGGCTTGCAAAGCTGACAAATCTCCTGATAGCAAACAGCTAATAAAAAACACAAAACGAAGATCAGGTGGTTTCTTCCCCGAGCTGGCCAATCACATTCCGCCTGATTTGGGTGCTGCAGTTCAGCAAGCAGAATCGAACACCCAATCAGAAGTTGACTTGACACCTAAAAATGGTACTGTACTCAAAACAGATAGGCGACGGGAAGTCCGTTGCCAATGCTGTCAACTAGCTCTATTACTAGCGCCTCCACTCCTCAGAGTAATGCAACTCCTCAACTAGATGCTACTGCTCCAGTTCTGGGATTTACTAACAAAAGAAAAAAAAAATTAAGCACATTATCAGCCCTACAGCTATGGTTCAGCCTAAAATCTCTGAAGGCCGACCCAAGCGTTTAAAAGTTAAGCCAATAAAACTTGACCTGTAATCATCTGTTAAAATCAATAATCAATCTTGTTGTTTTTTTAATTTACAGTAACAACAGTATAATAATTGTTGTGTGTGAAACTGCCCCGATTAATTCAAACCATGGACGTATATACTATCACACTGCATGTGATGGACTCGCCACTCAACGTTGCTGCACTGGACAGGGCTCGTTCCCGAGACAACAAAGAACTGGTGAATGCGCATGTGCACATTACGTCAATTCCCTCCTGGCAGCCTTGGCGCGGCGTCCATTATAGCCCATAACTGCCTGAAAGAACTTTCAGACCTTTTTTTTTTAAAGTGGTACTTGGGTCGGTTCCCGGATTCGAACCGGCATTCTCTTGGTTTGGAGCCGACGACGCTGACC
>JAHWFP010007848.1:27725-53774 GCA_023313725.1 Lithobius niger | reverse complement strand
GGACCCCTCACAAAGCTCGCGCTGGGACTTAGTTTTTCGCTGTTATAAGTTGAAGGCGTACGTTCGTATCTAGGCGGTTATTGGTTAAAAGTGTCAGTTCGATGTGGAGTGTTGTTGACGATGTGGTCGTTTGCTGCTTTAACATGTATCGGACCTCAAAAATGACCAGCCTGTTCAAACTCAAGTTTAATGTTGGTATGGAACGTTCAGCTGGAAATGTACTGCGTGAAAGGTCTGCAGGAAGCTGTAGAATTTATTCGATTTGTGCTTATGGTTTTGATGCTTAGCCACAATGTTCAATGGATCTGCCAGCAGGAATCGTCCGACTACCAGGTAAATAAATGGCAGACGCGCGTAGCAGGTTGCGGTGAATGACGTAGTGTGTAAATTTTACGACAAAAATGTACGTAGTCGTTCGCTGCTTCGTCTCGTTGTCAACCTATATCGGACCTCAAAAATGACCAGCACTGTTCAAAGTCAAGTTTAATGGTAGCATGCAACGTGCAGCGAGAAACTTACTGCGCGAAAGGTAAGCAGAGGACTGGAGAATTTATTCGATCCGTACTTATTGTTACCTAGCTGCAATGTTGAAAGGTCTGGCCCGGTGGATTCTCAGACTCTAGCTTACATGAACGGCAGACACGCCTTGGCTACGCAAAAGTATGATGGCAGGTTGCAGCGGACGTTATGTGTAAATTTTGAGACAAAAAATGTAATAAAATTCGATGAAGGGGGAATAAGCTTTTACGACAATATTGGTGTATTTGAAGGCAAAACCAAATTTCGTTACATTGCTTTTTTGCTTTCAATTCTATTTTCTCGCCCCCCCCCCTTACCCCAAAGCAAAATTCCATTTATTTCCTCGTTCAGAAAAACGTATAAAGAAACCTCAAGACAAAAAAAGAAATACAACGGTAAATACTGAGAAAAAAACTGTGGAGGACGTTTTTTTTATTAAGCTAGAACCCGCATTCTTCAAACACAACCACAAAAAACAACTCTTCTGATAGTGGTATCTTCCACTTAACATCTGCCACTTGGGTTTGGGCAGATGGATGCCACGTGCGTCGTCTATTTCTATTTGTATTTCTTTTTCTATTCTTATTTAATTACTGCGGTCTAACGGGGTACAGCATACACTTTACTTTACACACTTTATTACCCCCACCAATAAAGAAATACTTTTATTATTTTTCCTTTTCCCACACTGGTAGAACCCTTACACAAGCGATCACAAATAGCTTGCCATTAAAAATATAAACAAGCACCCATCGTAGTTTCACTGCAGTTTCATTTACCCCCCCCCCCAGCCCCGAAAAAAAAAACCTATTTTGTAATCTGTTTCCTTATTGGAAGAAAACGTATAAGAGAAGCAATTCCCTCCCCATCCCCCGAAAACTCATCTTTACAGCAAAGCTGGTTAAAGATGGTTTTTGTTGCCCAACCGAAAATATACATTACCTGTTTTATATACACTCTATCAGGTTTCAGTGCTTCTTCCAGAGAAAAGAGATGAAAGTTGGCTTCTCTGTCAGTCTCGTAGTTATTCCACGGCACCTGCGCGGACGCAGTCCTCCCTATATAAACGCTGGCGCGGCATTCATACCTCATCACTCTCCATAATACTCTCAATCCTCACCAAGGTAGCTCGAGAGGGGAGGAAGGGCGGGTCTGTTAGCAAAACAGGTAATGTATCTTTTGGTTGGGCAACAAACACCATCTTTAACCAACTTTGCAGTAAAGATTGAGTTTTTGGTTGCCTTCCAAAATCTCCATTACCCCTGTTTTATATGCACTCAACAGACTTCGTCACCGGAGGCGGGCCTTGGTGATGACGACCTGGCCACGGACTGGGTACCCTGAAGTCAACTTGACTCAGCGAACCTGAAGGCAACCGGTGTAGATAGATGAAAGATGTTCCTGTAGGACTTGAAAGGTGTGTTGTGTAAACTGGTTGGTGTAGGTGCATCGGAGGCATTGGTTGCGAATGGAACAGACTGGAAGCGGAGGAGCTCACCGGAGGAGGCGGTTGCAAGCTGGTTCCAGGGTAAAGGAGAAACAACCGCCTTAATTTTAGATGACTGGAACCCTTAGGAATCGTTGAAGCAACAAAGTCACAGCAACAGTAAGTTATCATTATCAAGTTGTACCGAAGAGGGCAACAAAAACCATTTTAACCTAGCCTAGTACTGAAAAGGACGGCAGACTCAGACCGCAGGAGAACCGAGGTTGTGTAGGCGGTCTGTCAGAGCGTTGTCACGTTCCGAGGTATCTCTGCTGGAAAAAAGGAGTAGCTGTTTGGCCTGGCCATATACCGGAGGAAAGGCCAGAAGGAAGACCGAAGGTAGGTCCGTTAGGATGGGGACGGTCCGGATCGTAGATGACTACGACGGTAAAGGTACCCCAGCGCATTTGTTTGTAAGGGGTGTCTCGGAACTGGGTTGGGACTATGTGGTTCTTGGGAGCACCTTTGAGAGGGCTATAGATGGAAAGGTGTTGTCAACACAAGGCTAGGAATGGCAAGGTTTTTAGGAACGTGTGAGTTGAGTCGAACAGAAAAGGAGGACCAAAGGTTAAGCTGTTGAATTGCCATAGTGGTGGCGAAAATGAAAGTAGCAGGAGGCAGGATAGCTTGGAACAGTTCTGCCTAATGCCGACCTGAAGGAGGATCACAAGTAACTGCCGGTCACTTTGAATTCTTCTTCTTGTGTATGTCTTCTTTCTGTAGTGTTTTGGTTTGAAATCCAATGGAGGACGGAATGGACAGTAATATCGGATGAGGAACGAAAGACGTAGATCGAGGAGGAAAGGACCATCATCCTCTTAATGTACAGCGGACCGTTAAAGCGAACGCTTCGCTGGCAAAAAGGTTCAGATCAAGAGGAGGTAGTTGCCGACCGGCGGAAGCAGTCAATTTGGCAGCAACTTTCCGGGCCTTGCGGTGAAGGTAGAGGCAGGTATAGCGTTTCGTAGTGCGTTTGAGGTCCCTGGAGGGGGAACATACGTTTCGTACCGGAAGAGGCTGACTACAAGGAATCAGGAGCGTGGGAGCCGGAATGGGATGCACTGTTTAGCGAATCCAGAAGAAGTACGGGAGACAAGAAACATCCCGGAGGAATGGTGGAGGGACTTGGTGAATCCGCGTAGGGTGAAGAAGAGCCATCCTCGACGGAAGGAACACATGAGGTTTTCATTAGACCTTTGCAAAGGAGCGGAAGGCGAAAGGTAGCAAAGGTAGAAGCGGAGGAGGTCGTCCATCCGCGGAACGAGAACATAGAATTGTGGGGAGGGCTCAGAATGACCACTCGCGGTGATCGCTCTAGGAGAAATGATCTTAAAGGAGGATGTGCAGATGGTGGCGGCGCGGAAGGATATTATGCTCTTATTATAGAAGTACAGTAAGCATCGCTGGAAGTGGAGGGAGGCAGAGGCTGACAGTAGGTAGTGAAATGGTCAGGAGCCAAGGAGGCTGCACAGCAGTAGTAAGTAGTGGGTGGCAATGTCGGTAGTTGGCGAGTATCGTCAGGCGGAGGATCGGTGCAGAGTCCTTCATACAGTGTGTTGGCTGCAATGATGAGGACGTCCGTCTGGGATGAGGTACGCAAACCGAGGCGGAGGATGTGGTCGTTGTGGATTTTATTTTTAAAAATTAAGGCTCTTGGACAGCTTTCCGTGAGGAACGATCGTTCTTGATGCTTCGCCATCCGTGGGATGGGGACGGATGAGGATGTCAGTAATTTTAATGTGGTGAGAAACGTGGGACTGCTGTTCCTAGAGGGAACAGTTCCCCCCCCCTTCTTCCTGTGAGCAGAGGATCGAGGGGCAGCATAAGGCGGAAGGCAGAGGCGGAAGGCGGAAGGTGTGCCGATGGAGCAGGGAGCAGCGTGGGGGAGAGCTGCACAGGCCGATGGTAGAAGAAGGACGAGCTAGTCGCAGCGTAGGAGCATATATCTGAAAAGAAAGCTGCACAGTAGGATGCGCAGATGGAGATGACGCAGAGGGATATCATACCCCACAACGAAACAACAGCATCCAATGCTGGAGGGGGAAAGGTGTAGGTCGATAGTAGGCAGTGAAACGGTCTAACCCAATAACGCTGCCCACAGGCAATGCGCAGCGGTGAAGGGGACCGAGGATGAGGAACGCCGTTAATCCGAACTGATCTGCATACCGCCCACATGCAACGATGATGTGAACCGCCTTGGGCAGAAGCCAAGAGGAACAGTCGTTCCGAGGGAAGGCGGAGGGCGGAGGAACAGTGGAAAGTGGAGGGACAGCGGACTAGTAATGTTGAATCGGACGAGGAGCTGGAAGAGCAACCGCATCGCCTGGCAGGCAGAGAAAAAGAGATCTTTTTAGCTTTCATGGTCGGCGGAGGACTTTTTTAGTCTTCATGGTCGGCGGAGGTTCTGTTATTCTTCATGGTCGGGGGAGGAGTAGGTAACGAATTCATTGGTGATGCGTAGTGTGGTGATGGCAAGTTCGTACGATTGAAGAATAGGAAGCAACCTGGCTGCTAAATTCCGTCAGCTTCGGATGGGAGGTGGATGGAGAATCATGGAATGTATGATCCCAGACTTCAGTGTGAATGGACAGGTGAAGACGATGGGGTTATGTTTTTTGTACAGGAATGTGTGAGGCGGTAAACACCGGCGGGTGGATGACTCTTGATGTTGAGAGGGTGGTGGTTTTGGTTCCAGGTGTGATTCCTTGTATTGTAACAGGATGGGAACGTAGGGCCGGAGGGAGACATGGCTGGACTTCGGAAGGCCATTCCGGGTCGCAGAAGGGTCTGTTGAAAGTCGGGAATGGGAACGGTAGGAGTAAGCAGCCCGGAGGAAGGAAAGCTGGGGAGGATGTAGCGTCTGTGCCGAGAGGAATGGTAATGAAGTAGGGTAAAATACGATATTAAGTTACCTATATACCCCCACTTCCGCTCACGTGATAAAAGTGGGGGTAATGATGCACTTCCGCTCACCTGATCAATCTGAAGAAGGGTGGAAAAGTGCTTTAAACTACCTTTTTTCTGGCTTTCGTCGATCTGGAGGAGGGTAGAAAGTACTGTTTGACACATCCTATGATACCACTTCTGGTCACCTGATCAAAATGGGGGTAATGATCCAATTCCATTCACCTGAAGAAAAAAAAGGCGGGGGGGGGCGAAGCATCATTTCCGGTTTTCGTCTAACTGGAGGAGGGTGGAAAAGTGTCTTTTAAAACCCTTTTTTGTGTTTTTTATCGTATTCGTCAAGATGGCGTACGGTGGAAAAGTGCCTTTTACTACATTTCATACATTTTCGTCGATCTGGAGGAGTGGATCTACGTCCTATTACATCATTTCCGGTGGGGGTAATGTGGGGGTAATGACGTAACTTCCAGTCACGCAGGGTTAGGTTAGGTTACTACCTTTTAATTAGTTTTCTTCGAAGTGGAGGAGGGTGGGAAAGTGCGGGATGTCAATCTGGAAGAGGCCGGGAAAGCGACTTTTACTACCTTTTAATTCGTTTTCGTCGATCTGGAGGAGGGTGGGAAAGTTCAGTATGTCAATCTGGAAGAGGCCGGGAAAGCGCCTTTTACTACCTTTTTATTCGTTTTCGTCGATCTGGAGGAGGGTTTTTGCAACCTTTATTTGTAAATTTTTTCCGCATATTGTTTAGACTCACCTAAGGAAGGAAGAGAATTGTGGGGATATGAAAAATTGTTTTCTCTATATAATAAAAGAAACGAAAAGTTTTCTTTCGAGAAAAAGAAAATGAATTCAAACTCATCGTTTACGTGTACGTATTGTGGAAATATCTACGCAACTCGACAAGATTTGATCCATCATCTTCCCAACCATCGATCTGATGTAGACCAGAGTGTTTACTTTTCGAAAATGAGTTGAAAGATATTGAAGGTGAAGTAAGTTGCAAGTTGGTACATGATGATACGCATCGAATTTATTTCCACAAAATTGAATATCTAGATCCATCTCTAGCGCTCAATCTACTGTAGTGTCCGCTCAAATTTCTTATTACGACTTGCTTGGATCAACTGACCAATTGTAAATTTCAACTGTGTTTAGAAGCAGATTTTAGCAGGGATTCCAACACAGTGCGAGCCTATTTATTGTCCCTTTATACAGCTATTTACAACGAATCTGACGTGTCGGAAATCTTGGAAGATGCTTGCAAAAAAATACAACAGTCCGTCGAAACTTTCGACGAAAAAGGTAGTGGTTGGCGCTTTTTGAAAGTTCGGGGTATAACTGTAAGAGTGGCAAAAATCGATCTTTTTCATCCTAGTTCTTTCTTACCCTTGCCAAGTGCATTACGTAAGAAAAGCGAAGTTATAGTGAATGTGGAAAATTCTTTCTGTATTCAGTTCTAGCCGCTAAAATGAAGTGCTATGAAACCGAGGTTAAATATAACGAACCATTTTTGAATACCGTCAACCATTCCATGTTGACGTTCCCCGTGAGTCTACGGCAAATTGACTTCTTCGAACAAGTCAAGAATTTGTCAGTTAACGTAATTTCTTACAAGGGATCGATAGGGTTACGCCCAGTGAGAGTGAACAAAAACATGGAAGGAGAAGTAATTGACCTGTTACTAATAGCCGACGAAAAAGGAAATACTCATTACTGTGCCATCCTCAATATTGATAGGGTACTCCGATTTCGAGGTGTTGGAACTAACAGGAAATTTTACTGCCGTAACTGCTTCGGGACCATTGTTAAAGAACAATTCATGATGGCGCACACCAGTAAAAGTGTGAGATTGAATAGGACGCAAGTACTCACTTTCCTACCACCCGGCGATAACACATTAAAATTCCTCCAGTATGATAGATGCGATTCTAATCCTTGGGTAATTTATGCAGATTTCGAATGTATGTTCAGATCTGTGCAAACTAGTACCACCGATCCATCCTCGAGTTCGTCTACTAAAGTCAGTTTGCATTCGCCTACTGGTTTTGGCTACGTTGTTGTTGGTCCAGAAAATGAAATTGTGAGTCAAAAATTCTACCTCGGCGAGGACGCGGTGGATAAGTTTTACGAATGTATGAATAGCGAAATTCAAAAGTTTGCCACGATTATCGACGACAAAAACTCTCGAAAACCGATACTTGTTACTACTGCAACAAAGTCATCATCTCTGATAAAGTGAGGGATCACTGCCACTTCACGGGAAAGTTCAGAGGTGCTTCTCACGTAAAATGCAAACTGGAGGCTACGAGAATAAATACTATCCCGGTTGTCTTCCATAACTTGGAAGGCTATGATATGCATCTACTGATTTCCGCGACGGAAAACTTCTCTTCGGGAGTAGACGTTCTTCCTTGAAACACCGAGCGTTTCATGAGTATGACCATTATGTGGTACTTTTCCTTTGGTGGAAAGGACCTTTCGGTAAGGTTGCAGTTTTTAGACAGTTATAGTTTCCTATCTTCCTCACTCGAAACTTTGGCTAAAAACCACAAAAAAGATCAACCCTTCCCCATCTTAAAAACTACTCTTGATTCGGTAGACTGGTTCGCGCTAGAAGCGAAAAAGGAAGAAATCTTGGATTTATTGACGCAAAACGGCCACTACCCGTACGAGTACATGAAGCCTACGAATGTGCTTGAAGACCAGGAATTACCTCCTAAAGTGGCGTTCTTCTCCTCTCTACGAGGCCAAGGCATCATCGACACAGAGTACGATCATGCAATGTCACTTTGGAAGTTGCTGAAGGAGAAGGTTTTTTAAAAATTATCATCTCGTATATCAGATGATCAACGTGTATCTTCTAGCCGACATTTTTCAGCGCCGGAATTATCCTTTAGCGCCGGAAAAGTTTAAAATAATGCCAAAACTTGTGTCTCCCTATATGAAAGAAATGGCAGGAAACAAGAAGATCGTTTCTACTTCCAAACTGACGACAAACTTGCTCACGAAGAAAAACTACGTAGTTCATTACAGGAATTTACAATTCTACTTGAAGCACGGTTTAATTTTGAAAGACGTCCGCAGAATTCTAAAATTTTGTCAGAAGCAATGGCTAAAATCCTACATAGACTTTGACGCCAAGAAGCGTCAACTAGCTATGAGACTACGTTCGAAAAAGACTTTTTCAAATTGAAAAATAATTCGGTATTGGAAAAAACGAACGAAAACAAATCGGAGCGTTTATCCGTTAAATTGACCACCGATCCAAAAAAAATCAATCAAGGACAGCACTCTACCACGTGCGGATTCCTTCAAAATCCTCAACGAAAATCTCGTACAGATAAACTTGAAGCTTTGTAACGTCAAGTGCGACTTACCGACTTACTCCGGTTTCTCCATCCTAGAACTTTCCTAACTTACGATGTATGAATTTCACTACGAGTTCTGCGTCCAAAATACGGAGACCGCGCATGTTTAATTTTCACAGACACAGACAGCCTGTTCTACAACGTAGAGACTCACGATTTTTATCTGGATATGGAAAGTGAGTTAGACAGATTCGACACCAGCAATTACGATCCGTCGCATCCTCTATACAGCGTTAAAAACAAACAAGTCCTGGAGAAAATGAAAGATGAGACGGCCGGCATCCCGGTGAAAGAATTTGTAGGTTTGAAAGCAAAAATGTACTCGTTTTTAGTCTGGGAAGATAGCATTAGAAAGGCTAAAGGGATTAGTAAAGCATTTATCCGAAAATGTCTCTGCCACGAAGACTACAAAAAAGCGCTATTTTCGAAAACATCGTCGAAAGCCACGTGGAGGAGCATTCAAAGTAAGGATCATCAGCTCGCCACGGTTTAAATTTCAAAATCATCCGTATCTCCCTACGATAAGAGATTCGTGTTGGACGATGAAATACATACGTAAGCGCACGGTCACTACAGAACCGGCATACCGCACGATGTTGTAGACGACGTAATCGATCCGATGGAGGATGAAGAAGCTGAACAGCATGCTTCGCTGGTGAAAGATGAGGAGGAAGAAGCATCGATCTGTGAAATACCGAGACGAAGCGAAGAAGAAAAAATAGTGGATAATAAGAGGAAAATAGCCACTGCTAAACGTAAGAAATGTGCGACAGAAACAACGGAACAGTGAAAATCTAGGTTGGAGAAAAAGGCCTCCGCTTTTGCTAAGAAACGTGCAACAGAAACTGTCAAGCAGAGAAAAGCCAGGCTGGAGAAAATGACCGCTGGTAAAAGAAGAAAATTGATGTAATAAAATTGATAATGGGTCTAAAAAATGTGGAAAAAATGCCGTACCGAATTGGTACGGCATTTTTTTCCACATTTGTTTAAATTCATAAAGGGTTGTACGAACATCACATCTATTTAGACCTATATAACGATAAGAAGTGAACGGTTTTAGACCTATATAACTGTAGGAAGTCAAAGGTTGCTAATGTTATCGGTTCAACTTATAAATTTTGAGTAGTATCCCTTCCACCTGACAAAGAGAATTTTTTCGTCTTTTCCATTCTTCTTCTACTAAAAACAAGTCCGGAACTAAAGTTTTTTGAATTTCCAGTTCGTAAAAGCCCCGAAAATGAATTTGCCCAATTCGTCTTTTAAAAGATAAGTTACCGGATCAGTTTTTTGAACTTTGCGAATCGTGAAAACTTCGTTAGTAAAATTTTGGAGATGCCCTTTATCGAAGATTTTTTTAACTTTAGAAATTCTGACTTTATCACCTACGATAAACTTTGGTTGTTCAGATGGCCCTTTAAGTTTTGCTTGTCTTGGCAACGGTTTGTGCCGCCTGGTTACGTCCCTTGGTTTCAACTTCATAGTAGAATGGACGGTGTTGTTGTACTGGGAAACTAACTCGGCGATAATATCTACCCATTTATAACTTACCCGCCCGGTGAATCTTTTCCACATCCAAGTTTTAAGAGTTCCTTTGAATCGTTCTACCACGCTCACCTTCATCTCCGAGTGCGTAGAGTACATGTTGATGTTGTGATGCTTGAGGAGTATTTGAAGTCTTTATTGTAGAACTCGCTACCTAAATCGACTTGTAAATTTTTTGGGGATGTCGCTCCTACGAGTTTTTTTATGAAAACTTCAATAACGTCTATATCGGATTTAGATTTAAGCAAACTTGGACATGATGTTAATATAGGTTGATAGGTAGTTAAACCCTTTATTAAGTTTAGCGTAAGGTATCATTTCCACCAAGTCAGCCTGCCATAGATCGTTCAGGCCCAGTACAATCACTTTCCATCTCGGAAAATTTTTTCGCACTGGTTTGTGAAGTTCTTTTACGAGTTCGTCCATTTATTTTATTTCCCATTCCGAATCTTTGTTACGTTTTCATGATCTTCTTAACAATCGAAGTGGCTAGTTTCTCCCGCCATGTCAGAGAAGGATCATCCCTCAATCTTTGAGCTTTGGAAGCGAGAACTTCATCAGCGACATGCCGATCTTTTAAATCCGAGCTCTCTGAGTAAGCTATATCGTGTTCTTTGCACGCTTCGTCTAGGTGATTAATCCCAGGATTTCCTCGAGCCAATCTTTTTTCTAGCTTGGTTCCCGGACCGCAGTATTGGTAGCCGGGCAAATGTAGTTCGAGCGGTAATGTATCTATGATTTTATTTACGATTCCTTTCCCAGATTTGATAAAGGAAGCACTTTTCGTTCCACATACCTCGCAAAATACAACTTCCATTTGTCTGTTATTTTTTGCGGTTATAATAACGGACGGCTCGGGGCTGTTAGCTGTGAGACGCTTACATCTGATGCAGTACCTCATCTCGATATTATTTTCGTTTTTTTTTGTTTTATACGCAATTTTTTAAAATCTAAAGGTAAATTTTGATAAGCCACCCTTTTCTCCCGCGCAGTTATGATTTGTCTTTGCTATATTTCTGATAAAATTTCGACCATCTCGTATCTATGTCCGTCGTGACCGGCCGATGTAGACTCGTACAAAAGCCTGAGTCTCTTTATGAAGTCGTTAGGATCGTCGTAATATATATAATCTGCTCAGCTACCCGCCCTTTTAACCATGCCACCCCCCTTTTTCTTAAATTTTTTCATATTCTCCCAAATCTAACGAACCATCGTTATGTACTTGGTGCTATGGTTAGATTTAGGTTTATGAGTTTTTTAATCGTTGATAAAAATGGCATCGGTATTTTGTAACATGTCTGCATATGCTGCTTTAACTTCTGGTAAGTAGGAGGATTCTTTCAACTCTCTAGTAAATAGCAAACTCCAAAGCCCACGTCTTTCCGTATACTGCTTCCCCCGACCGTAATGTCATTTTCAAAAATTTTTAACCACTTTTTTCCCCATTGTCAGCTTGCCTTTTTTCGTGTCGTACTGAAGTCTGAATACCGAATCAGTTTCCATGGGATTTTCGAAAAATTTTGTCAAGTAATATGCAGCCGTTGGTCCGATAATCTAACTGGGTAACAAACTATCGAGGGACTGAAGAGTGGGTATGTGGGGAAGCTCCGGGGGAGTATAAATGTGTATAGCTTGCACCGCGGAATATGAGGGGGTAACTTTAGGGCCGGTGCTCGTAGAGGCGTATTCAGTTTTGGCCTCGGGAGAAATTTGCATTAACGGAGGACTTAAATATTCGGCGAGACTAACACTGGGATTCTCACTAGGAGTAGTGACATCGGAAGGAGTCGATGATAGATCCATTTCGTAGTAATCCTCGTCACGTTCTACCTCTTTATAGGCTTTAATCGGGGTAGTTTGAGTGGCTAGAGTGTTTTTAATTGGCGTAGTTTGAGTGGCTACACCGAGGACCGGTGTCAGGGTGCTTACTACCGGTTTAAAAAAATTCTCGTAGCGATTCTTCTTGCCCTCTCTCGCCCAAACGTCGATTTAGAAACTTTTTAGTTAAACGTCTTTTGAGTTTTGCTATTTCTCGTTTCGTCTCCATTCTTTTGTTTAATAAGTAAAAAACGAACGTTTGTATCTCTCCTCGTTTAACGTTTTGTTAATTGATAATAACCCGTAAGGCTTTTTCCAACACGTTGTACACAATGTTTTAAAGTCCTAAAATTCCATGTCGGGGTCAACGTGATTTTCATAAACGTGTTTCAAATTTAACTCAACCACGGGAAAAGAATTAATCAATTTGCGTTGTCTTTGACCACTTGTTTAGGAATTCTCATGTAGGATTGACTGCAATAAAAAACATCGGCGTTTGAATGACGTCCTTGAGTGAAGTAACGTTCGATGTTTTTTGTTTGTCCAAACGGTAATCGTGAAAAAGAATCAGGTTTCGAAATTGTGGGTCTAGTTCTTCTGGTAGAATTAAATCAATGTGAGAATCGTGAAATAATGCTACGTTCTGTCCAATTTTTTGCTAAATTTCGGTAAATACAGACTCCAAAGCTTTGTACTTTGGTTGACATAAAGTTTTATTGTAAATAAAAATTCGATGGTAGTCGAGCCATCTTTCGTTACAGATGAAATTAAATACCAAGTTAGTTTTTCCAAATTTGCGAGGCCTATAATTAGACATCTGATATTCGAAGGTAGGAATGGATGATTTTTGGGTTCTTTCTTATGTACAAAAAAGACGTAGTTTTTAATTTCCATCACGTTTTTTTATTTACGCATTTTTTAATGTTTACGGAGATACCAAACCCATAAAGTCTTTGTCAGTAAATTTCTCGGAAGTATCGGAATGAGCTACTCCAAAATCTACGTTGCACCATAATTTCACGTTGCTGGGAGACTCGTCGGTGACATACACCGCGGTAATTTTCCCAGTGACTTCTGTCAGATTTAAAGCGCTGAAAGATGGCAAGTTAAACCATGGTTTGTCAATAACATTTTTATTAAGTTTTTCTTTAGTTTTGTGAATATTCTCGTACACCCAAGCTCTAAGACAGAGTGGTTTGCCTCCGTTACCCTGGTTTGCCTTTTTGCAAGAGGAGTAACAAGAAGAAGCCGAATGCATAGAATTGGGATAATTGAACGTAGTCAAACACAGGTTTTGATTGTCAAAATCCATATCTAGTTTCGTACAGATGTACCGTTTAAGATTTTTCAACAGGTTTAGAGTTTCCGGGTCGCTAGGTGAAATCCACCCTTTATATTTTGATTTTTTTTTTCGAAACAGGAGTCCCCGTACCGTATAAATTCTTAAATTTTACGAAAGGAGACAAGGAAAACTTTACGCCGATTTAATCTGTGTACCATTCTCGATTTAACTTTCAGCAAGTTTTTTTGCAAGAGATTGGAAAGATTCGTTGGCCAGGATGGTTGAGACATTTTGAGCTATTCCTTTTATTATATACGTAAAATATTTTTTAACATCGGCACGTTTTGACAGTTTAAAAAAGGATGTCGATCAACAAATTTGGACAACCGTTGAAAAGGAAGACAGAGAATGATTTGGTCCGAGAGGTGAGCCAGGACTTGGATATGTTTTAACCCCCGAAAACAACAACGATATGCAAAGCAAGCGGTTAACTAAAGTAGGAGCCGGTATCGAACCCAAAGATGCCGTTAATTATTCTCAGATCGGTACTCTTGACAACAGACGTTCAGAAACTTACCATTTCTAGCATTGAAAAAAACACGTTGTGTATAGTTTGTTCCACATTATGTTTGCAGAAAACTGACTGTATGATGCCACGTTTTCTTGCACTACAATTGCAAAATCATGTGAATATCACACTTGTAGTCTACACGGTTACTGTTCCAGTCTACGAGTGCGATATTTACGTGTTTTTTGTACTCATAGCAACAGGAAACGTGGCGTTATATAGTCAGTTTTCTGAAAACATAATGTGGAACAAAGTATAGGCGGGTCTGACGAAGAAATTTCTACGTGAAGAAGAAGCAAATTAAGGACGTGGCTTTTCCCCGGAACAATGTAGATACGGCGACAAAAGTCTACGTTGACAGGAATTGCCTATTACAGGATGAGCAAAAAGTATACTTCAACACAACGACCAAACTGACAAGAAATCTAAGCGAACCTACTTTACCGAGTGATGCCGCTACAAAGGTATTGGTTGACAGCAATTGCTTGATACAAGATGATCAGAAGATATACTTCGATGCCGCGAACAAACCGATTAGAAATCTAAGCGTGCCGACTTTACCTAGTGATGTGGCTATGAAGAAATTTGTGCACAAAAAATGTTTCATGATAATCAGTTTCTGCATGAAAAGCCCTTTGCATAAAGAAATCGACTGGTTCATTAATTCCGGATCTATTCTGGTTTAATTCTTAAAGCAACTTTATACTACAACGATCCGAGCGTAGAAATCGTTGTTAAGTGTATGGTGGGAACGAAAACCTTTCTCATTACTAAAACGAGGAAGCGCATTCGATGACTACCATTTTTGACATTCCTTATGAAATGGAAAAAGATTCGGTCATCGCGGTACACACGGTCGAAGATTTTGATACGGAAAACGTTTATTTCCAGTTAGATTTGCACATCACTTTTCAATAGATTTTCATCCTGCCTAAAACAGCTTCGTAATTACGAGCCTTAGAGAAGGCGCTTAGGAAAAATAAACAAATGCGCCCGCACCAAATCTGGTCAAAGTTTTGCACGCGTTCGTAATTGTATTTAATTTTTGGCCCCAAGTAGTTAACCACGGACCGGGAAGGACCCATGTTTCCGAAACTATCACCCATGTTTCCGAAATTACAGGGTTCTCCAGAAATCGTAGAATAGGCTACCCAGTGACTTCCGTCTCCATCGTGGAAATCTTCCAAGTTTACGATTCCGTTTTCACCAGTAGGCTTGAGTTTTAAAGGAAGCGTGTCTTTACTAAACGTATCTCTAAATTTAGGAATTTTCATTACTCTAGTCAATCGGTTTAAATCATGGTTCGTTAAAGGTTTATCAAAGTCGATTAAACCCTGGGTGATCTTAAGTAAAGACCTTTGCCACGGGACAATTTTTTTTGGCTTCGTTTCTTGTTAGTTTTTTTTTTGAGCCGGAACCTTCCACTTGCTTATGATTTCGCACGAGTTCAGCTAGAATTTGTGCGTCATTTTGTGTTTTTTTTACGGCAGATACCACCCCCTTGGTCCCTCCCGCCAACCGGCCAAAATCGGCCCTAGCAACGCCAATGGCAAAAAGCCATCTTTCTTTTTTCGCGGTCTAGTTTTGAGCGCTCTATCTTTTTTATCAATAAACAACTTCAACTTTGCCACTATCCAACTTTAGATTCATTTTCCTGTCGCCAATGAGCAGAGCGTGACAGACAGTGTTAGCTGGCTCCGCCGCTCTAAACTTCAGTTTGACTTGTACATCCACGATTCCGGATTCCAGCATCTTGGACTGTTTGGAGCAATCCAACTCCACGAGTGGATAGACTTTCTTGAACTGAACCAAGTCGAAACTCAAATCGTTGGTGTCATAACACAGCTGCTTAAATTGCTGCGCTATTCTGTACAAGCCGACGTACTCTCCAGTAGCAAAATTAGTATTCAGATCAAGAAACGGATATCTTTCGGAATTTAGGGTCAGGTGAGCGTCTTGCAAACTACAGTGGTCGAACACGGCCGGATTTTTACCTAAAGCGTCCTGTCTGTTTGTTTAAAAAGCTAGAACTATCCACCTAGGTTTTTCAACCGCGGAAGTACTCAGCACGCGCCAAGTGAAGTTGGTATTTTGAGAGAGCTAGCAGCTATCGTAATGCCAGTGTCTAAACCTTAAATCCATTGTAGTTCCGTTGTCTATGAGATTGTAAAGTTTAAGTTTTTGATCGGCCGATGCGGTAACCTGAGGGATGAGCCAAGAAATGCTACTGAGAACAACTTTACCATTGGCCACAGCAGCAGCTTTGAAGATGGCATTTGTATCGCTGGTCCTCATGCAAGTGAGCACATGTTTAGTTCCATAAATTAGCTTGTCGTAATTTTCGAAAAATTCAATGATGTGTTTCAAGGGAATGGCGAATGTAAAACTTCCGTAGGGAGTTGTTTCAACGATGATGGACACTTGCCGCTGTTTGAAACCCAAGTTGTCGGCTACATCAGCAGCGACAGAAGCTGCACTATCCAGGGCCCAGCACTGACCGAGCAATGCCGTCTGCTCCGCCGATCCGTAAGAGAGCAGCTCTTTCATTAGGGTACCGAATCCTGGATTAATTAACTCGTCTGTATCTTCTAGATGGTATTTTATATTAGAAAACAGGAACATAGGAGCATTATTAATCAACGTCGCTGCGTCAACATCGGCATAAGCCGAATCATCGTGCTTCAGCAACCTGCCTTTAATCAAGAGGTAACTGTTGGCAATGTGCAGAAATAAATCTTGGTTTGCCACGTGTATTCGAATTTCAGAATTTACGTTGTTGAGATTCGTACCGACAATGGGGTCATATTCGTGATAGGTGTAAGATTCGATCGACGAATCGTATAATAAAGGTTCCTTGATTTTTAAATAGTCTTCTACAATGCTAATTTTCTAGCCGTTGTTATAAATTTGATGAAAACTTTGTTTCTAGGTGTTAAACTGCTTGTGTTTTTATTATTATTAAAATTTTTATTATTAAAGTTACGACAGAATCCTTTCCCTTTTTTTCCAAACACGAGCATCTTGTCCTTTTTTTTAATTTTTAGATTTTAAATGAAGTCGTACCGTGAGGGTCTCGACATTCAGATTCAACGGCTCGTTGGTCTGAGATGTAAGCCACGCTCTTATACTTCTGATTAAGTTCATAGTACATGGGTAAATAGATTAAATTATGTGGATTCTCGATGATTTTGAAACCCGGAAGTGAATTTGGATAAAACTAATATAAAGTGGGTTGATGTCACCATTTACGTATAAATTTCCAATGATGTCAACGTGCACAAAAAATTTATATTTATTATTTCAACGGTATTTTAACTTTCTCGACTCCTCAAGTAGGTTCCTAAATGAAACCCCAAGACTGTAGCCAATCTCTTTTCACCCGTAAAGGCTATTCCGTATTTTGAATCGTTAATTATCAAGTTCATTTTTAAAGTGCTTACGTTAGGAAGAATCGAAATAGCTTCCCTGTCATGACCCCTTTTGATCTATCGAGTTTTTGAGAAATTTATTCAAATCTTCAATTTCGTAAGTTCCGGGAGTGACTATCACTTTCTGTTAAGTTATACCAGCATCTGCGGTGTATTTAATTTCGATATATTTTGAATCGGTGTTGTATATGCTGTTATACGTGTCTAAATTAATAAGCGCCAATTCGTAGCTTTTTTCAGGGTCAAATGAGTATTAAGATTAAATCTCAAGTCAGAGTCTTTGCCAGTGAGGATAAAAGAACAAGAGTCCATTTCTTTTTTTAATTCCCTTTTTTCATCCGATAAACATAGTTTACTAATGCGTAGTTAACTGCCAAATTTATGGCAAAAAAAACACCCTCCAGATTAACGAAAATTTAGTAAAAGGCACCCCTCCCGTCGGAAGTGACGTCATTCCCAAACTCATTGGAAGTGACATTATAGGCGATAGCACCCTCCTCCAGATTGAAGAAAAGGAGTAAAAAGGAAGTAAAAGGCATTTTCCCACCTTCCTCCAGATCGACGGAAGCGATACTTCTGTGTGACCGGAAGTTACGTCATTACCCCCACTTTGATCACATGACCGGAAGTGATGCCATAGGAGGTAACACCCGTCCCCCAGATTGACGAAAACGAATGAAAGGTAGTAAAAGGCACTTTTCCACCATCCACCATCTTTATGAATACGAAAAAAAACACGTGACAGGAAGTTACGTCATTACCCCCACATTACCCCCATTACCCCCCACCGGAAGTAACGTAGTAGGCGGTAGCACCACTTCTCCAGATCTATAAAAACGTATGAAAAGTAGTAAAAGGCTCTTTTCCACTGTCTGCCATCTTGACGAATACGATAAAAAAACAAAAAAGGTTTTAAAAGACACTTTCCACCCTCCTCCAGTTCAACAAAAACCGGAAGTGATGCCCCCTCCCACTTTTCATCAGGTGAATGGAAGTGCATCGTTACTCCCATTTTGAACAGGTGACAGGAAATGGCATCGTAGGATGTAACAAATAGTACTTTCCCACCCTCCTCCAGATCGACGAAAGCCAGAAAAAAGGTAGTAAAAAGCACTTTTCTACCCTTCTCCAGATTGATGGGACGCCATTACCACCCGCTTTTGATTAGGTGAACGGAAGTGCATCATTACCCCCACTTTTATCACGTGAGCGGAAGTGGTGGTATATAGGTAACTTATTATCGTATTTTACCCTACTTAATGATAGGCGATGGAAGGGTCGGCGGTGGGAAAGAAGATGCCGTGGAGGCCGAGTCGGAAGTAATGTGCCACAGGAACACGGACAAAACGTCGGGTTGGTGCTTGGGAGACGTAAGGTTGACGGAAGGGTGTAGGACCTTCCATAGTGGTTGGGACGGAAAGCACTTCGGTATGCGGAGGGTCGGGATGGAAACTTAGTTGAGTCGGAAGGATGTCGTTGCCCAGTTGAATCTACAGAACGGAAGGATAGTTAGAAGGAGCATCCGCCTGTCCTGTGGTGTATCGTTGTGTTAAAGAAATTGGAACACCTCCGTAGGAGGAGGCCAATACGGGAGACGGAATGGTCGTTCGAGGAACGGAGGCATAAGAGCCAGAACGGAAGGTAGTTTCGTGTGGTAGCGGTTCCAGAGTAGGAACGGCAGACGAAAAACATTCCGGAGGAATGATGGAAGGACGTGGAGAACCCGTTGAGGGGGGAGGAGGGTCATCCTCAACTGAAGGAACGGATGGAGTATCCAGAAAACCGCTGTAAAAACAACGGAAAGTAGGATAACCTTGCAAGAAGAGTAGCGGAGAGAGGTGTTCTTCTGCGGAACGGTGGTATGCGGAGGGTGTCGTGGACCCGTGGGGAGCTCGGGACGACCACTCGTGGTGATCGCTCTAGGAGAAATGATCCCGATAGGACGCTGCGCTGGAGCTTACAGTACGAACCCGGCAGTAGAAAAGGACGAGCTGGTTGCATTGACGGAGTATATACTCCGAAAGGAGGGCTGCGCAATAGGATGCGCATATGGAGGCGGTGCGGAGGGATATCATACCCTTTCCAATGAAATAACAGCATTCAATGCTGGAGGGAGGAAAGGTGAAAGCAGATAGTAGGCAGTGAAATAGTCCACCCCAAGAAGGCTGTGCGGAGGCAGCGCGTAGTGGGGGAGGGGACCGAGGATGAGGAATGTCGCTAATCCGAACTGTTCCGCCTTTTGCCCAATTGCAACGAAGACGTGAACAGCTTTGGGCAGAAGCCAAGAGGAACGTCCGTTTCGAGGACGGCAGCCAGTGGAGGGCAGAGGGACAGCGTACGAGGAACATGAATCGGACAAGGAGCTGGAAGAGCGACGCATCGTGTGGTAGCGCAGAGAAAGAGAGATGAGGAATGAATGCCGCGCCGGCGTTTATATAGGGAGGACTGTGTCCGCGCAGGCGCAGTGGGATAACTACGAGACTGGCAGGGAAGCCAACTTTCATCTCTTTTCTCTGGAAGAAGCACTGAAACCTGAAAGTGCATATAAAACAGGTAATGTAAATTTTCGAAGGCAACCATAAACCCTTTTTTGTTATCTGTGTCCTCATTAGAAAAAAAATTTGGAGCGGATTAATTCCCTTCCTCCCCTCTCCTCTCCCCCCCCCCCCGAAAAAAAAAACACCCTGTTGTCATCCATTTACATAATTTTGAAAAAAAGTAGGATCGGGCAACTCCCTCGCCCCCCCCCCGCCAAAAAAAACAACTGATTTTATCATCTGTTTCCGTATTTGGAAGCAAAGTAGGAAGGAGCAATCTCCTCTCCAATTCCCCACCCAAAAAAAGTCGTATACTTCCTTTCTTGGAAAAAAAAAGTTGGAAGGAATGAATCAAAACAAACTGCAGTTCTTCCTTTGACCGCTACGTTCTCTTAGTCTGTTAAATGTCATTGTAACTATCGAACGTGGTTGAGATACGTGGTATCTTGCTCTCACGCGTTGTGTAAACTTTTTAAAATGACCGCCACTGGATAATGATGATGATGATGATAATGGCGGAAGTACATGCCCTGTGCCACTTTCGCGTGAAGAGTGGCGACTCCATGTCTCCAGCTCCATATTCAAACTTAACTAAATACGATAACATGAGTAATAGGGCTACATTTGTCCCCCGGTAGTCTTGTGCCTGTGTACAGGGCACCATTTTAAATTGTTCCAGAGGTCGAAACATGTTTTTGTCCATCATTGTTCGTGTATGGAACTGACCGTAATTAAAAAATAAATAAATATGAAATTAATTTTTTTTTGTATTTTTTTATATCTTCATATTCGCAATTGTCATGATAGGATGCTAATAAGGCCAGCATAAGCAACTAAAAACTTTGGGAATGGCAACAGATGACAACAGATAAGTGTAGAGGCGACCTGAATGATTAGTCAGGTCGCCTCTACATCCTCTACCTCACCCGATGCAGCTATTACGGACACGACTTCGAATAGACGTGATAAATCAGTTTGACTTCACACCTTGCTTGTCAATTTTCAAAGTCTTCGAAATAAGGAGATTGACTTGAATCTGTTACTGCAGGATGATCCGGATGTTGTGTTTGGAACGGAAACTTGGTTGAGCACAAATGAGTGCTCAGCTGAATTCTTTCCACAGTGCTATAACGTTTATCGAAGAAACAGGGGCTCCCGTGGTGGCGGGGTTCTGATTGCAGTTCACAACAGACTAAGAAGTTGGCAGAGTGGTACGGATGGTGACGGTGAATTTTGTGCATGTGAGGTGGCAAACAACCAAAGGAACATCTCCTTGGTTTGTGCTTATCGTGCCCAGGGGGACAAAATTACTCTTGAAAGCGTGCAAAAAGTTTTGCTCTCCAAGGCTGCGGGATCTAAAAATGTTATACTGGCTGGTGACTTTAACTTACCCGAACTCAGATGGCATGAAGGTCCAGTTACATTCAATGAGCAAAATGTGCTTCATAACAGTATTCAATCTCTGATCGCCCTGGTTGGATTAAAGCAAGTTGTCGACAAACCTACCAGGGGCAACAACTGTTTAGATTTAATTTTTACCAATGTTGATATTACGTCTGTCTGCACACTTCCCGGAGTAAGTGATCATAGTGTGGTCCGCACTGTTTTTCCCATTGGCTTTGTTAAGCAAGCCACTAAAACCATTACGGCCTTGCACTACCAACGTGCGGACATTTTAGGCTTTCAGTCGGAGTTAAGTGAGCGTTACTTTGCTTTTAATGCTAATTCTAAACTTAACTCTGTTGAAGAAAATTGGATGTGCTTCAAGCATGATTTACTTAGTACAGTTGAAAAGTTTGTACCTAAGTATCATTTTAAACCCAGTAAGAATAAACCTTGGGTAACCAGGAAAGTTAAGTCATCACTGGGGCGTCTAAAAAGAGCTCGGCGGTTCCACAAGGCTGACAGTTACTTGCTGGCTGTCCGCAAAGAGAATAAACAAGTGTTGGTTGAGGCCAGGAAGAGTTTCCATGTTAACCTTGGTAGAAAATTGAAGACAGAGCCAAAGTCCTTCTGGCGATACAATAAATCTCTTCGCAAGGACAGCGCATGTGTTCCTCCTCTTGATGGTGACAGCTACTGTACATCCGAGCCTGTGGATAAGGCAAATGCTTTCAACATATTTTTCCAATCTGTGTTTAATCCTTTGCAGGATGATAATATTGTTGGCCGGAAGTGTCGCTACACGGACTTGTCTTATGCCTAATATTCATATTCGGCCAGAGGGCATTGAGAGTTATATTCTGAAGCAACCCAACTCGAAAGCGTGCGGTCCTGATTATGTTACTGTCAGAATGCTAAAGCTTGCCCCAACTGTTGTGTCACGGTATTTGTGTACTATCTTTGTGCAATCTATTCATGCTGGGCAAATTCCTAATGACTGGAGGCGCGCTGCAGTTACACCAATACATAAATCTGGTAAGAAGAATGATGTTAAGAATTATAGGCCTGTTTCTCTTACTAGCATCCCCTGCAAAATATTAGAACACATTATTGCTAGGGCTATGGCGGACTATTTAACGAAAAATGAACTGCTCAGTAATAAGCAATTTGGCTTCAGGAAGGGAGGATCCTGCGAGTTGTTGTTAGCCAGCTTTATTCATAGACTTGCTAAAACCATGGATGAAGGGGGTATTACTGATGTTGTGTTTTTTGATCTCTCGAAGGCTTTTGACAAGGTGCCTCATGGTTTTCTACTTTCAAAACTGCAGTCGTTTGGATTTAGCCAGGAAGTGTTGACGTGGATTGGGGCTTTCCTAACTGGTCGTTCACAGTTTGTGCAGCTGGAGGGTGTGAAGTCTGCAGAGGTCCCCGTTACCTCAGGGGTACCGCAGGGGTCTGTGATTGGGCCCTTGTTGTTTATTCTTTATGTGAATGATCTCCCCAGCCAGTTTAGGTCGGACAGCGCGATGTTTGCCGATGACTGTGGAGTGGCCAGGTGCATCTCATCCTTTGCTGACAGTCAAATTCTGCAAGAGGACATTGTCGTAATGGAACAGTGGTGCGATAAATGGGGCATGTGCATGAATCCCAGCAAAACTGTTTTCATGCGTGTGGGCCGTAAGACTGGTAATCTTGGTGATGTAGTTTACAAGGTTGGAAATGTACAGATCAGGCAGGTTGACGAAACTAAGTATCTTGGGATTCTCTTGTCTGCCGACTTGGCCTGGTCCAGTCACATTCACTGTGTTTTGACGAAGGTAGCCCAGCAAACTGGGTTTATTAGTCGTGTGATGTGGGACTCGACTGTCGATGTGAGGAAAACTCTTTTTGACATGCTTGCTAGATCCTACCTCAGCTACGCTTCTGCTGTTTGGCATTCAACGGGATCTGAGGCTGTGGCTTTAGAAGGGCTGCAGAGGAGAGCTGCAAGGATGGTTTACCGTAATTGGGCACGGGATGTTTGTGTCACTGGTTTAATGAGCGACCTGGGCTGGACCACTTTGGAGAGAACAAGGTTGGAGCATCGGTTGACTCTCCTGTTCCGGGTGGCAACTGGTGATACAATTTTGAATCCTATGGATTTTATCAGCCACCCTGACTACCTTGGACGTCACGACCATCCCAGAAAGATTAAGTTATTTCAGTGCCAAAGGAACTTTTTTGCCCGCACTTTCTTCCCTGACACTATCAAACATTGGAACGCGCTGCCAACAGTGAGCGTGATGTGTGACAGCGTGACTTCCTTTGAGATATCTTTGAGGCGTGGTCGCAGTCTTCCTGTCTGCAGTCAATCTACTGTTTATTAACTTCTCTTTTGGATTTTCGTCTATCTTTTTTAATTTTGTCTTTTTTGGTGTGTTTTGGATTTTTGCATAATACCCAACTTGGGTGAGCAAAAAAAGTTATACTTATACTTATACTTATAAGTCAACTGTAACAATAACATCATCTGTTATCGTCCAGTGTCATACTAAAAGCTAAGAAGATGACTTCAAAAACCATAGCTGACGTCACCCATAGATGAGTAAACACCCCTTACTTCTTGCGTTAGATTGATCATATATCACCTGTGCGATAACTTGATTACGTAACCCTATACGAATACATAAATACATAAAGATATATATATATATATATATATATATACGCTGATTGCAGTATGATAAAATGTCTCTTCCTCTGCTACTCATGTCTATGTGTTACTAGTGATAAGCAGGCTACTAGGCCACCCTGGCCTATTTATTACAGAATGATTGTTGGCAATAAACTAAAAACATAACTTTTATGGAGAAAGCAATGCTTCAGGTATATGCAACTTTATACTAAACCGCTGACTAAAGGTTCTTTTGTCGTGGACGATTAAAATTAAAGAATATAGTATTTGATTACTTGTAAATTGTTATCCATTCAATCATATAACCGTTTTTTTTTTATAACCGTTTTTTTAAGACACACTTGACGTTTTTGTTTGCAATATCGGTTTTATTGGTTTACATTGTTTTAAACATTGTAATTAGGCAACAATGCCAATCAGCAAACGTAGACTAAACAATAAAGAAATGCTAATAATACTGGTAAGTCAGCATTTTTCACATAATTCACCCGCACGTTAACTGTTTGTCTTAGCTAAACAGTTGATAGCTGATGGGTAAGATGCAGGCATTCGTGATTCGGTTAAAAGAATATTGTACATAGTTTAAACCAAACTAAGCCTAACGTTGTTTAGGCCTCTAAATTGGCAGCTAGAAACGAGGAATGGCGTGTATTAATTTCGTAGATGCAGGCTTTCAGAGCTGAGCTGAATTGTTTCAAAGTGGGCAGCTACAATCACTGTGCACGTTCACACCTTTGGAAATAAAAAAAAAATGCTATCAAAAGTTCACGGATAAAAACTATTGATTTTTAATTGGAATAAGCAAATGTACAATTGAGAAAATTGCATCTGTTCAACTGCTGCAATAATTTAATTGGTAAGGCACAACAGCACTTAAACAGGTGTAATTATCTCAATTGTACATTTGTTTATTTGTTTGTTTGATTATTTGAAAATCATCAATTTTTATCCGTGTACATGTTAACAAGTAAAGTGAAACGCCAATCATGTAACCTTTTTTTTACGGCACACTTGACGTTTTTCTTTGTATATATGATTGAAGTCCTCACTCCAGCAAAACTAAAACAATCAATATCTTTTTCGTCCCTATTCAATATTTTTCGACCAAACTTGGTCAGATAGAAGCAAAAAATGTATGATATATTTATACAAAAAATTATGCAATTCTGTGCAAGAGTAAAAGTACACATCTAATTTGAGAATTGTTCACTTGTTGTTTTGCCACCTTTTCAAAAAAAAAAACTACAGCACCTACCTAAAGTCTGAAACATGATAGGCCAGAAATTTCGTTCACCTTCATCCTCAGAGAGACCACTTATTCAATTGGTCGAACCTATCCGGAGTTATGGGACCCTAAACAATCTGTAATTTTTTTTACGTTTTTTTAAACATTGTAATTAGGGAACAATGCCTAACAGCAAACGCCAGCTTTGTTTGGGTTTCGAAGGGTTTAACGAGCGTTAATCACTCCTGGTCATCTGCCCGAAGCCCTAAGGCTCTATGCCTGCAACAGCCAGATTCCTAGGCAGTCACCCACCCAAGTATCAATCAGGCCCAATGCTGCTTAACTTCGGATATCTGACGAGATTAGATATAACCGGTGTTTCCAGCACTGCAAGGCCGCAGGACATAGACTGAAGATAAAGTAATGCTAACAATGCCGGTGAGCCAACAATCACTATGACCCTTTTTTCATCCCGACAATTTGTAGTTAAACAAAGTGATGGCTCTTTTGCGGGTGGGAGGGAGGTATTTGTTTGACGAGTCCCCTTCCTCTCACTGATGACATTAAGACACACGCTAGTGTGTCGCCCGCCAAGATAAATGACAACTTCCAGATAAATTATATATATGAGCATGGCAACCACTAGACACGTTGAGCCTTACAGCAAAGGTAGTTTGGCTGTTTTCAGCCATCTGAGGACAAATAACAATGCGACAGAAAAGGCTGAAACTTGTTTGATCGGGAGACTTTGTGTCACCTGACAACATAAATGTCACTGATAGTGACACAGCATAACGTTTTCTTATCGATAAAACGACGTGAATAACGTTGATATTTGCCTAACCAAGATAAAACGATAACATCCAGATAATATATATATATGAGCATGGCGACCACTAGGCACGTTGTGTCTTTACAGCAAAGGTAGTTTGGCTGTTTTCAGGCATGTGAGGATAAATAACAATGCGACAAAAAAGGCTGAAACTTGTTTGATCGGGAGACTTTGATCGCCTGACAACTTAAAAGTCACTGTTAGAACCATAGCTTAACGTTTTCTTATTGAAAAAACTACCTGAATAACGTTGATATTTGCCTAATTACTATACTAACTACTACTACTAACTACTACTGGTAACGCTTTTTTGTATCACGAAAATAAATTCTTCCATGCGGTGAATAAAGCTGGTTCTTAGCTCATTTTACAGGTATTGCTCTGAAGATGTGCCCTTTTCATATGGCCCTTTCTAATTGGTCAAGTGGTTCAGGGGTTAGGGAGCTCAAAACGTCCAAATTGATTGTTTTACATTGTTTTAAA